>OX451219.1:124396248-124605454 GCA_949628195.1 Phasia obesa
TGGTCCATATTCAACCGAAGAAATTTATTGGATCGACTGTTTTGGCATTTTGCATGTTTTTTTTTATGGTAGGAGTGCTGGCTAAAAACATCTGAGTAATTCTGGAGATGGGTCCACCTTCACCTTTAAAACAAACTTATCTGCGGAATTTAGAACTTTAAGTAGCTAGACTTCATTTATCTTATATGGTGAACTACAATTAGCTGAATAGATCTCGCAAGGAGATTAAGAGGCGATAACTTTGTCAACTACAGATGAATTCTAGATTCGATCATAAGAGAAGTCCAAAAAATTATCACAAAGAGCAAAGAGGTTATCTTTCAAAGATAATCTGTTACAAAGGAACTGAATTTTTTTCATTTCCTCCTCTTGGGAGAATAGGGCATCCACGTGTAACCTGTCCATTAGTTTTTTTTGTTTCCGTATCGATTCGTTTATTTTTAAGTTTTTCCAACTAAATATGATGATTAGTCAACTGCAGTCGTTGACTATAGGGCTGGCAATTTCTGCTACTTTTAATTAATCAATACTTATCAATTGGGTATTCAATACTACTCAATACTTTTGTTTACATAATAGAAACTAACTGTTAATCCGAGTTTTAATGAAGTCGTTAAGTTAACTATTATCGAGTACTCGATACCCACTACTAAATACTTTGACAGCACTAGTTGACTAAAAGCCACACCTCCATAAATGAGTAGTGGTGCAGTTCATTGCTAGATGGTGTGGAGTCTTGCTGAGCATTTATCATTTGCCATTTTTTCATTAAAGGTGGCGTTTCTTAAAAAGGTGAAGGTGCCCGTGGTAAATACGAAGTTATTTTCTTTCAACTGCTGTCAAATAAAAGCTATGATCTAAACCTTAATAAGCGCGTAAGGCGTAACGACGTCTATCGCCTAGCTTGGAACAAACGTAAATAAAAGCTCAACGTTTTGTAATAAACAGTAATGCTAACATATTTCGTTTAATAAAATCGCTAGATAAAGCAGAAAGAAGCTAATATGGCACCACTCTTACACAAAAAAACAATAACATTTTGTTTGCACCCAACTTCACTAGCTAACGCTCTATGGAAATTGGATTTTTTAAATGCCAATTGCGTTGATGCCGCTATATATGTTTGCTTTATACATTTTGTATGTACATGAGAATGTTGCACAATTATTTTACGCCTTACGCGCTTATTTAGGTTTAGCAGTAAGGCCCTTATTATGAGTTGCTTTCGATTTTCGATCTTCGCTGGCTAACGAACATCGAATGTCAAATTCGTATTATGAGTTGGTATCGGGTGGTTAAATTTTAAGGGCCGTTATTGAATGTGAACCACACCTAAACGTCAAGTGTTTTTCTGCATTTAATTTGACATTTCTTAATTTCAGACTAACTCACTTTGAACAATGGAAAGATACACAATCGAGCAATGGTCAGAATGATGGCAAGAAATGGCAACGTTGGATGATAAATTTTCGAAGAAAATCATCTTCAGTGATGAGGCACACTTACACCGCAGTGGATGCGTCAATAAGCAGAATTGCCGCATTTGGGCGAATGAAAATCCAAGAGTGATTGTCGAAAAATCAATGCACCCACAAAGAGTGACTGTTTGGTGCGGCTTAAGAGCTGGCGGCATCATCGGGCCGTATTTTTTCCGAAATGAGGCCGGTCAGGCAGTTACTGTGAATGGTGTTCGCTATCGTGAGATAATAATGAACTTTTTATGCCCCGAATTGAAAGATATGGATGTGGACGATATGTTGTTTCAACAGTACCGTGCCACTTGCCACACAGCTAACGAAACAATGGCTCTTTTGCACGACAAATTTAATGGTCGTGTTATCTCACATGGTGGCGATTTCAATTGGCCGCCAAGATCATGTTATTTGACACCGTTCGACTTCTTTCTTTGGAGTTATTTGAAAGAAAAGATGTACGTCGATAAGCCAGCAACAATTCAAGAGCTAAAGGATGGCACATTAACAGCATAAAACCTCAACTATGCCTCAGTGTCATCGAAAATTTGGAGCATCGGATGGAGGTGTGCCGCCGAGTTCGCGGCGGCCATTTGTTCCGTACATAATTGAACCATTAAAATAAAAACGCATTCTTAATCGACCAAAATTTTTCTTTCGATGCCAATTAAAATTAAAATATTTTATTTTAAAATATTTTATTTTAATTCCATTCAGGTCTAAGGTTGTAAGTACAAAAAAACAATTGGAAAAGCTCGTTTATCTAATGGAACAAAACCCTCAGCTGGCAAAAGGAATATGCCCAATAGTTTAAGCAGCAAAAAAATGGGAAGAAACCACGCAGGAGCTAAATGAAATGGAGCCATCAGATAGAAGCACTGAAAAGTGGTCATATTAATTAATAATTAATTTAATTTTTTCCTTTATAAATTAGTACTAATACAATATTTATTAACAGTACCAGCTGATAAATATGTACTATTGTGAATAATCCAATTGAGTCAAATTCACAATAGCACTATTGTTATTGAATGTGCGCCATAAAACAAAATAAAAATTTGTTCGATAAGCTCTTTCGACTACAGTCGAAGATCGAAAGTTGTTCATAAGAGGCACTTAATAAATAAAGCAGGTTGCTTAAAATTTCACAGATAGATGGTTTACTAATATATGGAACTTCAAAATGTCACGGAGTTTTCAAAAAGCCGTCGTATATAATTTTTTTTTTTAGTTTTTTTTTTTTTGGTAAATTTGGACTTACCTTTTCCATTTTACTTAAGTGTAAAGCGTATTTATCATGAGCTCTAAATTGCATAAAACGCATATTTGAACTCTGTGACAATTCTGTAATGCTCTTAATACTAGGAAAAAATCTATAAAACATAAAATTCGAATGTATAGTGTTTGAGTTTTTTTTTTGTTTCTTCAAAATTCATTTTAATACTTGAACATGGTTTGAACGGCGACTATTGTATTACAATCTGCCAATGAATCTTCTTCGGCTGAATTGGAGAGTTCTTTATTTACAACCACTACACTTTCTGCCAGTGTAATGCCAGCTCTCAGCAAATCATCCAGACAATCTATGGAGCCCAACATCCAATACACCTAGAAAGAAACAAAGAAAAGAAACCATCTTAAAAATGTCTTTCTTTAGAACATGTCCTAATAAGGTCAATTAATTTTTCATAATTTTATTATTAAACTAGCTGTGCCCGCCACGTTGTGGGCAACCTGAAAATATTTTGCTCGGTTTTCCTTTGAAAGTATTCCACACCAATTGAAAGACTTTTACTTTTATAGTGCTTCAGTTATGGTTTATGTATTTAATTTATATCTAACCCTCGTTAAAATTCTAAAATAAAAATAAAAAATTCTAAAATTCTAAAAATTATTGTAAACCTCTGTAAGAGGTGTTTAAAATTTTTTAATAACAATGTAATTCTACAAAGTAAAAATAGAAATTTTAATCAACTGGCGCCATCTGTTGCGTAATAGTTTCTAAACTATCCCACTTTCAAAAATAAAAAGGTGTGTGGTGAATATGTAACCGTGTTGAAAAAACAGTGTTGAAAATACCTGTTTTAAACCGAAAATTTCAGCACCTTTCAACCGGAAATTGCGTTTTTCACTGCTTTTTTTTCCACTTTCTCTTCGAAATAGGACATTTTTGCGGAAAAAAGTATCCTAAAGAAGGTACTAAGGTACCTTCTCACAAAATTTTATTAAAATCTATCCCGTAGGTTTTACGTGATGTGAACACAAACAATAAAGGACAGACAGACAGACGGAAATGAGTTACTATTTTATTATATGATGAATAGATTTTCTTAAAGTTTCTAAAGTTAAATCACTGTTGATGTTGCGTAAATACATACACGCTATTGATTACTTACCAATGGAAAATACGATAAAGCATCCAAAAATGCCACATCCGGTCTACGTTCCAATAGTAAAATAATGGGATTTAGTGAAGTTTTCGAACGGAAATGGGCGCGCAGGGGAATGATGAAATTATAAATACCATTCGAGGCATAATCGGCAGCTAAAATGATTGTTTTATTTTGCCATTGATACTCCTTGGCATTGCGGTAGCTGCAGTGTTCACAGACCTTTTGTTTTTTTTTTTGAAATAAACAAATACATTAAAAATATAAATATAAAAATATCATTTCGATAAAATAGCATCAAGTAGAGAAAGAGTGGTTGGTCATAAAATATCTTTAGCTTTTTAGTGCAATGTATAATGCAAGTTTATTTTATTTTAACAATTTATTTACAGTAACATCCGTTGTTTCATCCGTTTTTTATTAGTTCACTTCAGTTCAGTTCAGTTCAATTCTGTTTTCTTTTATTTTTGTGGTCGAGAGAGACAGAGCACTTACCTGTGCCAATTGTAAACAGCATAATGGCTTTTTCTCCTTGAGTAAATAACAAAGCGTGGGACTCACACCAATAAACGGTGACACTGGAGGAAATCCTTTGACGATGCTATAAACACACACACACACACACATACATACACAGTTGTTGATGGCGAGAGAGAAAAGCGAAAAAAGATAAAAAGCAGACAATATTTTTATTATTATATTTAGCATCATTTTTCTTCTGGCAATATTCTTTTTTTTTATTAAGAAAAACGTTAAAACTTATTTTTATGGGCATTATTTTTAATTTTATAATAAAATTCAACTTTTGAAGGATATTTTAAATATTTTTTCAGTAATTTAAATTTAATATGAATATTTTCAAACAGCATTTCAATAAGGAAATATAATTAAAAAATTAGGCTTTAAATTCACTAAAAGCTATAGGCAGTTTTAAATATATTTTAAAGATAAATAAGTAGAAAATATTTGGTAAAATAATTAAAATTAAGTTGAACGATAAATGGATTAAAAAATAAAAATATATTATGAGAGGACTTTATTCGGCTGTGTCTGATCAACCTTGTATTAAGCAAACGTGGTGAATTACAATTACAATTAAAATTACAGGTAAAGGGTAATTACATATTCTCAATTACACGTTACGAAGTTGTAATTTAAATCAGAGAATAAAGTCAATTACAACTACTGTAATTGTATTGTTAATTGCAATTGAACATTTTTATTTACGCATTAATTGTAATTTTAATTGGAAGTTTGCAATTACAAATTACAAGTAATTCTAATTATAATCAGGAAATAATCATTACTTTCAATTGAAGAAAATTATATTATATTCCTTAAAATTTTCCATTACAGATAATTATAGTTTAATTTTTCCAATTACAATTACATTTTATTTGTAATTGTAAATTTCTAATTACGAATTAAAAGCAATTTTAATTTTTCACTTACAAATTACATGTAATGTGTAATTGAAAAAATCTCAATTACAATTACAAATAGTTGAATGCAATTTTAATTGAAAAATTCCAATTCCAATTCCAATTATATATAATTGCGTAACTGGAAGTGTAATTAATTAAAAAACTGTAATTGACATCCCCCAATTCTGATACAAGTAATTACAACTCCCTTGTATTGTTGTATCGGTTGTATTATTGTATTGCAGTACAATAGTATAAAATTGTTTTTGCTAATTTGGGATTTTATTAAATGAGTTCAAGATTAATTCAGGGGTACCGCAAGGCTCCGTTCTTTCTCCTAACCTATTTCTTATTTTTCTTTGACCTTGACCTTCTTTGTCAGACTTCTAATGATTCTTTTGCAGTTGACAGCAGCATTTATCATTCATATTCATTCTATAATGGGCCGATCCAGTTAGAGATTGGAGCCAATAGACAAAATATGAATGATACGCTGAATCATGATCTTGTCACAATTTCTGAATGGGATCGTGCGAAAAGAGTAGAATTTAATTCTCTTGAGACTCAATTTTGTATGCTAACGCACAGAAGTGCGTTCGAAAATGATGCCTCATTGGTAGCTATAGGTGATGTACCGGTAGATATTAAGAAATCAGCAGCACTTGATGATCTTGGCATGGAAATTCAGTGCGATGACCGATGGCCTAAACACATTTTTCAAAACTCGAAAGAAGATGTGAAGTGCCTCGATTTTTTTAAACGGTGTAAAGGATACTTCAGCCCATCTGATCTTCTTACTATTTATATCACATATATCTGACCTAAAAGGGAATACAACTCTGATGTATGGGCCGGCGCTATTTACGAGCTACTCGACCACGTGGAGGAGAGCACGTAGAAGCTCATCGGTGACAGTAGGGTATCCAATTATAGTGACTCAATGGGGCATCGTTACTACAATGGAATGTGCTCTAATGAAATCAGAGAAATTGTACCCTCTTCTCCTTAAGACCCCATTAAATTATGTTCGATTTGCCAGTGAATTATAGAGAAAATTCGCTTTTCCTATAAACAGCTTATATGTGAAATAAACTCCCTGCGGATAACATTCCTTTCAACTTCAATGTGAGAAAGTTCAAGTCAAATGACCAAAAACACTACTCCCTCTATGTTCCTTCCCATAACCAAATTTCCTAATTCCGGCACAATGTATTGCGCGAGTAGGGGTCATCCCCTGAGTGCTAATCGACATGAAAAAAAATCATTTTTTGAGTTTCTTGAGATTATTCTTTTAGCAACTTTTGAGTTTATTTTATTTTTCTTTCTTATTAATCATTTAAAATGTTGTCATCGGCATCAGAATTAGGAATGCTCCGCAATAACTCATAATTGTATTGCTTTCATGCTGACTTGGGGGATCACAATTACACTTTGTAATTAATTACACATTCAATTATATGTAATTATAATTTAAATTTTTCAATTACAATTACATTCAATTATTTGCAATTATAATTTAGTTTTTTTAATTACACATTACATGTAATCTATAGTTGAAAATATACAATTAAAATTACTTGCAATTTGTAATTAAAAAATTGAAATTCCAATTACAATTATAGGTAATTGTAATTGCTTTGCTTTCATACAAATTGTAATTTTAATTGGAATTTTTCAATTACAATTACATTCAATTAGTTGTAATTATAATTAAGATTTTTTAATTACACACTACATGTATTTTGTAATTGAAAAACTACAATTACAATGACTAGTAATTTGTAATTAAAAAATTCCAATTATAATTACTGGTAATTGTAATTGGAAAAATTTAATTACAATTACATGTAATTGAAAATTGTTAAGAATATATTTGAATTTTGTCCAATTTCAAGTAATGATTATTGTCTAATTGCAATTATAATTACTTGTAATGTGTAACTGGAAATGTCCAATTACAATTACATGTAATTCAAAATTTTCATTTACATTGTTATATGTAATTACATTATTATATGTAGTTGAAATTGACTTTAATCCCTGATTTAAATTACAATTACTTGTAATGTGTAATTGAGAATATGCAATTACACATTACCTGTAATTTTAATTGTAATTGAAAAGTAATTGAATCTCCCCATGTCTGCTTTTATAATATAAAATTTAACCCAATTTTATTTAATTTAGTTATTATTTATTTATTACATATTTATTAATTTATTTGTTAATTTATTTATTAAATGTTACAATAAAATTAAAAAATTATTTGTTAAGTTGAATTCACGAGCATAGTAAGTCTATGTCACTCGTTATAGTGAAACACCCGGGGTCTTTGGAGAGAATTGAACCCACAACTACCAGAGTAATAGACGAGAATACTACCTACTAGCCAACAGAGCAATAATCTTTATGTAAGTTATTTTGTATTTTATATAGATAATGCCACGCCCCCTTATTAGAATCGCGTTAGTTCTAATTACGATTAGTCATATTAAAACGAATGTAGCTCACAATAAAATTTTAAAATCGAAAGTTTTAAAAATATCGGTTATTACGTATAGGGTGCTATAGTTTTTAAACTTTTATTCACTTTTTTATGTATAGGCCTTTCCATAAAAGTTTCATTACAAATAAAACTTATTTTTGAAATTTTAATTGAATAGACAGACTAATTTGTAAACCAAACACTGTATATTATTTAAAAAGACTTAAGTATTTATTTTGATTAAAGTTATCAAAATTAAAACTAATAATTTAACTTACAAAAAACAAGAAGAAAATCAATTTGATTTCAGTTTGTTAAACATAATGAAATTTTAACATCCAAAACTATTATTTTCCGTAGATGTGTGTGTCTTTGTGTAGTTGTATATGTAAACACTTACACTGGTAAAGAAATTTTATTTAGTCTTTAATAGTGTTTGAAATTGATGAATTTGTACAAAACTATGAAAACTTTATTTTCCGAAAACTTTAAAATACAATAAATTTTATTTCTAGCCCAAAGCATTTGTATGAGTATCAGTATCAATATCAATATCAAAAGTTTATCGGAAATTTACAACAAACTAAATCAAATTATATAGATAGAAATAGATAGTATAACTAAACATTTTAATATTAAATTGATTTTTATAAAACTTTATGTGTAAAAACTTTTAGCCAACAAACAACTTTTACTAAATGGCAAATTTTCTTTAAAAAGCATAAAAATAAAAAATAAAACATAAAACAAACCAAATGCCAGAGGTTCACCAACTGCACTATCATTTAATAAAAGAAAAGAATTCAAAATAAAAGCATTTTAATATTTTACGAGCCAAGCCAAGCAATGTTGGTGGCAATCATATTAACGAGTTTAAATTATTGAGTGAAAAGAACAATACAAAAAATACTAAAATAAGAGAAAAAAAAGCGACTAATAGGAAAGTAGACAAATTGAATTAACAAAATCAATATGTAAAGTTGATCAAAAAAAAAAAAAGAACAAAAATAGTAATTGAAAGTAAACAAATATCTAGGGCACATTGGGTTAAACATTATTAAAATTAGAATAAAATTATAAAATATCTTCAGTTAAATCAATTATATTTTTTCAGATACTTTACATTTTTATAAAAAAATATTTAAAAATCTATAAAAGAAAAATCGTCCTAAAAAATGTACCTTTTAAGACATGTAAAAAAGAGCATTAAAAAGTACTTTTTAAATAAACTGAAAAAGTGCGAGTCAGAAGCATACACCAAAGGTCAACATACAAAGTTTAATTTTACATAAAAGGTACCCTAAATAATATGTTTAAATACTCCAAAATTTCCCATTTGTTTTTAGGTAGTTAACAACACTTATTTTCTTACCCACATACAATTTAAAAGAAAAACAAAAAATAAATATATATAAATTCTTACAAAAAAAAATTGACTTCAAACTAAAAAAATGATTTTTATATTACAGGACCCCAGATTACTGCCTTTAAAGTTTTCCATAAGAGTTAAACACAATAAATATACGTCTCGTGGGGACACCCTATAATGTATAAAATTGTATTTCTATTATTTGTTGCAATACATACTCTGTGTACATTTAAAGTGTCATAAAGACGTCTTCTAGGGAATCGTATCCCTATAGAATTAATTTTTTATACTTTTTTTTAGCTGATAATATTAACATTCTGCCTGTTACTTTTCAAAAGATAAGGGCACCCTTTAATTTTTGCTGATTTTGTTTTAAGGGCCATAGCAGTAGTACATACTCTGTGTAACATTCAAGCATCTGCCTATTTCTATTCAAAATATAAAGTCATACACTTTGGAGTTGTGTAGTTCATGAACGACCTAGTTCAGTTGAACTAATCACTCAACTGCCGTAAGTGAGTTGATCACCACTCTGAGCTGATATCAGCTCCTTAGTTCAGTCAGCTCACAAGTTTAGTCAGCCCACTAGTTTATTCAGGTCAGTAGTTCAGTCAGGTCACTAGTTTAGTCAGCTCATTAGTTCATATGGCCTTATTTTCGAACCATAATAGGAAGACTCTTGAAATTGTTTCGTCTCTTTAGCTTAAAATTAAATTATTAACGAAATTTTTTTACAAATGTGATCAATGCCAATTGACATTATAATTTTAATGTCAATTATTTAATAATTGTCACCATGTATATTTACCTCATTATTTAACAAATGTTTAAAAAAATGGATCACATTTAAATAAGCAAACAAAAACACTTTTGCTGTTTACGGATTCAACTTAAGACTCTGTCTGAGTCTCACGAAAATTGCACTTACCTACTGAGCAAATGATCTAAAAGACCGATATAGTGATCTGAAGTGATCACTGATCAGAAGTGATCTGAACTGAAAAGATCGCTCACTTTATTGAACTAACAAGCATAACTCTAATAACCTTTGAAATCAAGTTTTTTTAATTAAATTTTTGAATTAATTTTTTTTAACTTCATTTGATTCTTGCGCTTGACACAATATTTTAAGTGTCAAGTGCAAGAGATAGACCCCTGTAACAGATAGGCAGACGTTATAGTAATATTAAAGCGGGGTTTTGTTTTTATTCTTTTGGAACAGAACCCTAAAAAGAGTACGTTTTAAAAACGGTATCTTAAAAGAACTCGACTTCAAAAAACAGTACTTTTAAAATACTTTCTTAAAGTACCTTTTAAAAGTGAGTCATTTATAAAGCACCTTCTAAAAAGTACGTTTAAAAAAGGTTTTTACAAAAGTACCACGAAAAGTACTTTTATAAAAATATCTTTAAAAAAGCACCGTAAAGAAAAACCTTTTCAAAAAAGTACTTTATAAGTATTTATAAAAAAGTTATTTTAAAAAAGTAAAAAAATACATAAAAGGTATTTATAAAAACAAGTAAAAATTAAAAAAAAGTATTTAGAAATACTTATTAAAAAAGATTTTTATAAAAGGTAGACTTTTAAAAAAGTACTTTTTACAATTAAAAAAAGTACTTAAAATAAAAAAAAAAAAAACGAAATAAAGATATTCTTTAAAAATAGCATCATTAAAAAGCACCTTTAAAAAGAACCTTTAAAACAAGATAATTTGTACACAAATAAAAAAGATAAAAAGGTACCTCACAAATATTTTCAAAAAGTTATTCATAAAAATACCTTTCAAAAAAGTACTTTAATAATAAATTTTTTAATAATACATTTTAAAATATGACCCTTTTAAAAAGGCGAGATTTAAATAAAAGTACTTTTACGTTTAAAGGTGCCTTTCCAGAACTGCTTTTTAAAGGACACCTTTTTGAAAATGGAATTTTATAAAAGTTTCTTTTCAAAAATATAACGTTAAAAGAGGAACTTTCAAAAATACAATTCAAAAAGTACATGTTTAAGAAGTACGCTTGAAAAACATACCTGCTTAGAAAGTGCCGTTAAGACAAGACTAAAAAATGGGTTTTCTTAATAATAAAATAAAACAATAATAAAATAAAAGTAATAAAAACATATTATAAGAAAAATAGTACTTATAAATATTATTTAAAAAAAATACATTTAAAAAATATTATTTTAAAAAAATACATTTAAAAAATAATATTTTATAATAACTATTTCTTAAATTAGTAAAAACAGTATCAAATAGTAAAAAAACAAATACAAAATAAGATTTATAGGTTGAGTATGGATTGCAACCGAACTTTAGTTGCGTTGTCAAAACGCAACGCACCTGGTAAATAAATTGATATTATGTATGGCAACTTTTTTCAGTTGCCAAAAAGTTATCAATAACGTTATTTTGACACTCTAGCACCTGAAAATAAATGTAAACACAATCAAAAAGTTTTTAATAAATTTTAATAAATAAGGAAGAAAAAAGTAAAAGAAAAAGAAAAAAGTGATTAAAAAAATTACAATAAAGGAAATCATTATTTCCAAAAGGCAACGTATCGATTGTTTTCCTTTTTTATATTAAATTCAGAAAGTGTTGCATATGTGTTATTTTACTGATAATGTAAATTTTGTTTTAAATATTTATATAAACTATTAAATATACAAAATTATAAACCTAGTTTTCTTTAGTTTTACCGCCTTTTTTGCTTAATGTGTGAAAAAAATCAAACAGAAACTACAAATTTTTGGTTGCCAATTTGGCAACTGAAATCAACAATTTTTAGTTGCCAACACAACCGATGTTATGTTGCCATCCATAATCGACCCATTAAAAAGTACATAAATACAAAATAAAATTATATTTTGAAATTAGTAAATTTTAAAAAGTAAACTAATTAAAGAAAGAACGTTTAAATGAGACACATTAAAAAAAGTACTTTTCTTTTAATATTCGCCTAAAAGAGAGCATTTAAAAATGTCCCCTTGAAAAGTACACTTTCAAAATTTCATCTTTAAAGAGTATATTTAAAAAAGTACCTTTAAACAAATTTCCTCTAATCAAAGTACTTTTTAAAATATTACCTGCTAAAAAGTACATAAATACAAAAATACAAAATAAAATTATGTTTTGAAATTAGTACTTTTTAAAAAGATATTTTGAAAAAAAAATATATATATCTAAAGAAAGAACCTTTAAAAAAGTACTTTTTAAGAAATTCCCCCTTAAAAAGTACACTTTCAAAAATTCCTCTTCGAAAAGTTTATTTAAAAACAGTACCTTTAAGCAAAGTAATTTAAACAAATTTCCTCTAACCAAAGTACTTTTTAAAATAGTCCCTTTTAAAAAGTACCTGCTAAAAAGTACATATATACAAAATAAAATTTAATGTTGAAATTAGTACATTTTAAAAAGATTTTTTTTTAAATAAAATATATATAAAAAATACATTTAAAAAAGACACATTTAAACAAGTAATTTTTAAAAACTCCCTATAAAAAAGTGAATATTAAAAAAAAATCCCCTTAACAAGTACACTTTTAAAAACTCCTCTTAAAAAAGTATATTTAAACAAAGTACTTAAAAAAATAATTTTAAAAAAGAACTTTTTTAAATTAATACCTTTTAAAAAAGTACCAGCCAATTAAGTAGCACAAAATCTGCCTTAAAAAGTGATATTTTGAAAAAAAAAAAAAAAAATAAAAAAAGTTTGTATTTTTGAACAGAATATTCTAAAAAAAGAAAAATAATTAAAACAAAACACAACACCATCCCATTGTGATTAACAGTTGATAGAAGTTTTCAGCTTAAGTTTATTAATGTCATTCAGAAAATCAATACTTAATAAAAGATAATAAAAAATCAACTGAAATTAAATGTTTAATAAGCAACAAAATCGAATAAGATTAAACTAAAACAAATTAAAGAAATTTAGTTTAAAGAACGAGCGAGCGAGCTAGCAAACAGAACTGGCTTTAAAATACTTGAGAATAAACAAAAATATGGCTTCAATATTAAATGAATGAATGGATTTATTTTCTTTAAACTCCAGACAAAAAAAAAAAAGTAAAACTTTTAAATATTTTCTTGTAAATTTAAAATTGTTTAAAAACATCAACATCAACCAGCAGTCAGTAGCACAGCATTCCAAGAATATTTAAAATACGAACTAGGAACATTATTTTTGGTTTTTTTTATTTGTTTAGCAACTCTTTGACAGCGGCCAACAACAGAACTTGAAGCCTAAACACAAGCGAATCAACTTTTACTTTGGAATTTCAAAACACAAAAGTTTTTTTTTTTTGAGACAAAAGAAACCATATTGTTGCATTTATAGCTGCAGTAGTGTTTTGAGTTTGTGTTGCCGTAAAAGTTGTCGCTGACTTACCGTAAATAGTCGACAGCCCACACGGGTCGTGCTGCTTTCGATGACATTGAACTACTAGAAGTTGCAGCATTTATGACATTTGCAGTTGTTGCCGGATGACTGGACATGGTAGTGGTGAATGTAGCTGTTGGGGCAGTTGATGCTGGTGCAATAGTTGTTGTCGAACAACAACATGATGAACAACAAGTTTCGGTTAATTGCTGTTGGCCATAGTCATTCAAAGGTGCATAATTGTTGATGTTGCCATTGTTGTTGTTATTGTTGTTGTTGCTGTTGAGTCGCATGTGATTAATTTTACGCACACAATCACTGTCACAACTATAACTTTTTTTCATTTTTTGATAGCGACGACTAAAACCAACACCAGGACCACCAGGACCCCCATTAACGCCACTACCAAACGAATATTGAGTTGCTCGTGTTATATTCTGGTTGCCATTTTCCTCCTGTTCGATATTATTGTTGCTGTTGCTGCTGCAGCAGCAACGTAAATTGGAATCTTCAGATGAACTCATAATAAGCGAATAAGTACGTGATTGTGGAAAATGGCCACCCAAGCAACTGAGTTTAATTATTTCGTTGTATTAGATTGAATGAAGATGGAAATAAATGAACATCATTATACCAATAAAAAGTCAACAAAAGAAGGACATTTTCTTTTAGATTTTTTTTTTTTAATTTTTATGTCTTTGATTTGAATATATTTTTTCTTTCTTTTAAATTTGTTTTTTTTTAAGAAAACAAAACTTTTTCTCTACACAGTGCAAACAGTTTCATTAAATTGGCCAAACTTGTTGTCAACCAAACAACAACAACAGTATTCGGAATCGTGTATTTCAGTTGGGAATATAAAAATGGCAGCTAAGTTTTCAAAATGACACAGTGCAACAGTTAAAAAAAAAAAACAAGCAAGTAGGCTCGATTCTACTATCAAAGGGTAGAAAAACCCTATACTCAGTTTGGCGAAATTGGTGACCGATTTTTATTTATGGGCTTCGAAAGATTCGGAAAATTAGTGGGCCCTTCAAAAAAGGTGTCATTAGTTTTGGTCTAATATCTTATTCAAACTAGGTGATACCGCTTAACTTTGTTTGGCAATAATGTAGCCGGGCATTCGCTTAATAAATTCTATATACTTTTTATGTCAAAAAAATTATTTATTCCGCTCTTCTGAGATGCCTCTGTTAAAGTGCTTCGGCAAACCGGACAAAACTGCTCTTCTGCTATTTAAGTTTCAAGCAAAGATACCACGTTACTCCCCGAAGTGCCTCACCAATAACGGATCCGAGAAACTAAAGTCCCCGTGGAGATACCGGTACCAGTAATTTGGACACTGGCCAGACCTTGAAGGTACTTATCTTATATTCTTATCTTGAAAGTTTTTATCTTATCCGTGCAAACCTCGGGTAATGCTGCCCCCATATCCTCCTGAAGCATGGGTCTTCAAGGTATTAGAAGTTAACAAGACAAAATGCTTCCAGTAGAAAAATGAATGAATAAGGAAACTACACAGGGCAACACAGATTTTGCAGCAAGGGATCTGTGGTATTTAAGTAAAGTTTTTTTTATATATTTTAGAAAAACTGCCAAAAGAATTAATTATCTCTTGATGATACGAACTCATAAATAAAAGAGCTTGGTTTTTAATGCATAAATGCAATTTATTAGCAAAACCAATAGTTTTTTGTTATTTTGCATGCCATTGACTGATATGGATATTGTGCCAGCGAGACAATGACTTTAGGCACACCTCAAAAGCTGTAACTAAGTGGCTGCTTTCCATTTTTGTTTGCCAGCACTAAAACCTATAGAAAATTTTAGGGGGATTTGTTAATAAAAACAGCAAGTTCGCAATTACACAAAAAAATTTTTATTTCATACAGGCTGTAAAAGATATCTCTGGACTTAACAATCGTCGTTGCGCAGAAACCAGCAAATAAACAATCACTTGACTGCAGTGGAATTTTTCATAGTTGTGCAAATGTTGTTTGATAGTTTACAATATAATTTACATATCGTTAGCTAAAATACAAAAAGGTATAACTAACAAAAAATTTATAATCGAGTTTTTGATTGATGAATATGAATCATAGTACCGAAATGCTCACTCACTTCTCACTTGTGTGTGAGTATGTACATTTTAGTTGCTTTGTGTTTCTATTCATTCGTGGGTGAGAATTTAGAAAATAATTTGTTCATTTATGAGTGAGAAGATTTATTTTTTCCTTCCTATTTAAAAGTGAATAAATGAAAAAAATGGATTAATAGCACGTTATTAATTAAAAATTAAAATTATGAAAAAATATTTTGTTTTTTACGCTAGTGCTCATATGTGAGAATTTACAATTTTGTTCTCTCAAATGAGAAGATCGTGAAAACATGTTAGCATTAAGCATTCGCATAATTGTATGTATGTATGTATGTATGTATGTATGTATGTATGTATGTATGTATGTATGTATGTATGTATGTATGTATGTATGTATGTATGTATGTATGTATGTATGTATGTATGTATGTATGTATGTATGTATGTATGTATGTATGTATGTATGTATGTATGTATGTATGTATGTATGTATGTATGTATGTATGTATGTATGTATGTATGTATGTATGTATGTATGTATGTATGTATGTATGTATGTATGTATGTATGTATGTATGTATGTATGTATGTATGTATGTATGTATGTATGTATGTATGTATGTATGTATGTATGTATGTATGTATGTATGTATGTATGTATGTATGTATGTATGTATGTATGTATGTATGTATGTATGTATGTATGTATGTATGTATGTATGTATGTATGTATGTATGTATGTATGTATGTATGTATGTATGTATGTATGTATGTATGTGTAAGTGTATATGCACATATTTTCTAATGACCAACTGCCGCCGTATGCTGTAACAAAGTGTGAGCAGTAAGAAATTTCGTATCATTTCACAAATGAAAAATTTCACAAATGAAAAAAAAAAATATACAAACATTTATGTAAAATAGTATTAAGGAGAAGAAGCTAATTTATCACCAATCAGACATGAATAATCGGAATATTTTCATGTTTTTTCACTATTGATATATGAATACTAAAAAAACAGTTACACACAATATGTGATCATAGACAGAAAATTTTATGTTCTTTGTTTATGGGCGTGAAATATAAATATAACATTTTAGAAATCTCATTTGTGAATGTAATTGTAAATATTAATTTTTCAATGTTTATAAAACGTCTGAAGCCTGCTATGAATGTCCTTAAACTACAGGTCTTGACAAAATTTTACACTTCTGCGACCAAAAATTACGCTTTTATTTAAATTTATATTTTTTTTTGTTAGTTACGCCTTTTTGCATTTTAGCTAACGATATGTATGTATTTTTAACGATTTGAAATTCAAACTGAAATAAAAATATTTTTGAATATTTATAATAACTAGTGATGGATGTTAGCTTTTATATTTTTTTATGAAACTAAAATTTTAATTTTTTAGTGAAATTTTGGTGAATATGTGATATATTGGTGAAATTTCTATTATTTTATGAAATTCCAATTTTTTTTGGTAATCTTAAGTTATTGTACTACACTATAAATACAACAAAATAAAAACAATAACATCAAAAAAAAAAGCAACAACAGCATGGTAAAAACGTAAGAAATATAGAGGCACTCTCTCATTTTTACCATATCTCCACCATTTACGCACTATTTTAAATTAATTTCGGTAGCAAAATCCTCCAAAATTTTGTCTTCGGTGCGCAAGATTTATATACCAAGAATTACCATAAATTACCTGGAGTCTTCAGAAAACACATTTCAACTTAAACACGGACAGGGTGAGGGTGCTGTAGCTTAAGTGGTTAGCACGTTGACTACTAAGCAATGGTCACGAGTGCAATACTCAGCCGTGGCAACATAAATTTTTCTGATATGTATTAATTTCTCTTTATAATAATGAATATCACAGCGCCCTCCTTCACTGGTATTACCACATAGCACTAAATCGCCGGCGAAGTAAAATAATTATAAATTGGCTATGCTAGCTTCAAACTAATTCGCCTAAATAACACTAGAGGCGCTTGCAACACTGCTATAAAAATAATCACAACGTGCAATTGCAGTGTTGCCATAAGCGAAGCTTTACTATCACAAAGGAAGTAACACAGTTAATATAGGCATTATTAATTGCCTGAGTGTTACTTCTCTTTAGAAAAAAAGGAAATGTTACTTTTTTGGTGAAACTTAGATATTTTAGTGAAATTTTTTTTGTACATTTCCAGTTTTTTTTGAAATTTTAAATTTTTAATCGAAATTACAATTTTTTGGTAAAATTTTTGGTGAAATTTTAGTGATAGTGCGATATTTTGGTGAAATTTTGATTTTATTAAAAAATTTTAATTTTTTCATCAAAATTACATTTTTTGTAAAATTTAAATTTTTAAGTGTAACTTTAGTGATATTTCGATTGTTTTGTGAAAATTCAATTTTGTGGTAATCTAGAGTTTATTTTTCTGAATTTTCGGTTTTCAATATATTAACGAAAAAACAACAAAAACATAAAAAACAATAACAACATAGGAAAAAAGTAAGGAAAATAGAGGCGACTGGTTTTTTGTAATCATATCTCCGCCATTAATGGACCAATGTAGCAGGATTCCAATAGGAAATTTTTCAAAGCTATGTTTAGCACATTGGTATACTTAATTTTTCTGTAGTTTATTTGGGACCTTGTTAAAATTGATTTCAACCCGATTACGGACAGACATACATCGAACAAGCGTATTCTCTATGTATAAGTATTCATAATATATGTTTATACAGGGTGGCACAAAAAAGACTGAAGGATTAAAAATAGTTATATCTTTTTTGTGTTTAATATTTTTTTTTTGTCTTTTGCAGGTTATTTACTGGTCAAAATCATTGAATTTTTTTATTCTTCTGGAAGGTCAATTATTACAACTCAACGAACATGAACAGCACCCAGTGACAACAGAGCAGATTTGACTGCTCCAGATTTTTTTTGTGGGGCTATTTGAAAGGAGTTGTATATATCAATAAACCCCAAACAATTCAAGAGCTTAAGCAAAACATTCAAGCAGAAATAAGGAACTTGGAACCAGAAAATCTACGGGCAGTAATGGAAAATGATAGATGTTATATTTACACTTAGATGTAAAAAAGTTCCATGAATTAAATATTTAAAAACATAAAAAAATTAATAAAAAATAAAAACAAAAACAAAAATACAGTTATTTTTAATCCTTCAGTCTTGTCTTTTTTGGGCCACCTGTACCTCAAAAAAGCAGACTAAATCCAGCTTATATGCCATAATCTATTATGTAAAGCATTTTAGAAAAACTACTTATACAAAACACAAAAGCAGATCAAAAAGATATCGAATATATATAATATATACTATAAAATACTCATCGATGTATCGATATATCGCTTTTAAAAAGATCGACGATATAATCGATATGTTTTGTCCAACAATAGACTACAAAATGTTGTTAATTTTTTTGAAAATGTTGTGATGCAAAATCTATATGAAATTATCTATTAAATACAGTGGGTATCAATTCAATGGAACCTTATTTTGAAAACTCTATTCTTTATTTTTAGTTTAATTTAAATAATTTTTTTTACTATTTGAAAAATAAATTTTGGCATTAAAAGCTAAAATTATAAAATAGAGTTTTTTCCACAAGAGTCACCCACTGTACTTGATTGGCTAAATCTAGTATGTAGTATGACTTTTCTAAAAAACTTTAATATTCTATAAAGCATGTTTTTAATTAAAGTTTTCTATTAAAGCTTTGAACGAAACTTTCTAATGATATGTAAAAGCTTTAGCGTTCTATAATTAAGCTAATTTTAAGAAAAAGCTTTAAAAGTTTGTTAAAATAACAAAATTTTATATTATTTTTTCAACTATATAGTTCTATATAGATCAGTAGTTAGCTAAAGAAATTTTTTTGGACAGACAGCTAAAGAGTATTGAAAAAAAGGAAAGGAAAATAATAATACTCATATACAAAAATTGGGTAAAGGAAAGTTAGTTAAAAGAAAAAAAACTTAATTTGAACTTTACAAATAAATATAAAACTTACGCAATTTTTTCAGAGGGCGAACGCCAAGGTACATCATCATCTATCTCATCTTCACTTTCATCACCCTCATCGCCATCATCATTGCCAGATATACTAAATGACGAGGAGGTAAACATATCAGGTACGGGTAAAATAGAAGGTCGCCGACTACCTGCAAAGGAGGGAGAAAAGGAATTCGGAATATATTAAGAAAACTTTAATTTTAAATAATTAAGAAAAACAAAATTAAAGCACTGTGAATAGGCTAAAAAGACTTGGGGGATGTCAATTACACTTTTGTAATTAATCGCACAATTATATGTAATTGAAATGGGAATTTTTTAATTACATTATATTCAACACTTTATAATTGTAATTAAGATTTTTTAATTACACATTAGATGTAATTTGTAACTTAAAAAATTACAATTAAAAAATTTCAATTACAATTAGAGGTAATTGTAATTGCAAAAAGTTAATTATAATTACATGTAATTGAAAATTGTTAAGAATATAATTGAATTTTGTTCATTTTCAAGTAATGATTATTGCCTAATTACAATTACAATTACTTGTAATTTATAATTGAAAATTTCCAATTACAATTGCATGTAATGTGAATTTTAAATTACAAATTACAAGTAGTAGACCTTGATTTAACTTACAATTACTTGTAATGTGCAATTGAGAATATGCAATTACATATTACCTGTAATTTTAAGTGTAACTGATGTAATGTAATTGAATCCCCCCATGTCTGCTAGACTAGAAATTATGGAACATTAGTATTATTACCTCTTCTTTGATTTAAAATATCCGGACTTAATAAATTTGGATTTCCGGTTTGAGGCAATTCTAAATGATTTCCGGTAGTTAGAGAGCTTGAGCCGGCTGTTAAACCTCCACCCGACATGCCTATACCCAAAGTATTACCCATAGTACCTAGTATAGAACCACCTCCACCTCCGCCACCACCGCCTGCAGTGCCACCTCCTAAACTTAAGGGTATCGTCGTGCCTGTTGTGACAGTGGTTGTTGTCGTTGATGCTGGCGTTTGCGTTGCATTTGTCGATGTTACAGCGGTATCTTTAAGATTCTGTTTCGAATCCGAGATTATCACAGATGTAGGATTATCTGAGGCTTTAATAAGAAATGGAAATAGAAAGAAAAATAATTTGTGATTTCCAGTTAGATTTAAAGCGGTTACATATACATATTTTATATTAAATATTTTTAAAATTTTAAAAATATTTTAAATCGTAAAGCGTGCAAAAAGATAAAACATTAAAAATTGTTATAAAATTTTATAAAAATCTTTATTTTATTTTATATAAATAACTGTTAAATAGAGTAAATAATTTTTCAGGGTAAGTTTATTATTATAAAGAGATTAAAAAAAATAGATACTAGCAGAATGTAATAGTACATCCTTCTTCATCATGCTTCATATAGAAATATATTTTCTAACCAACCTCACCACTTAAAAAATATAGTAAATAATTTCTCGTATTCTATTTCGCTATGGGAAAATTATTTCAACTTATCTAATTTTTCCTTATCTATATATAAGAAGCTAAAAATGTGTTTGTTGCTGCCTACACCAATGGACCGACCTGCCCTAAATTACCGAAGTTTCTTACTAGCTTTACTTTGGGTAAAATTAGGTGTATAAATTTTTGAAATTTGAAGTGGGTGTGGTGCTTCCCATATAAATATAAATTTCACGTCATATTACTTGGCGGCTCTTATAGTTAAAGTTTTAAAATTTTGTACAAATAACACAAAGGGCGTGGTACCTCCCTTTCATGTACCTATAAAAGTTAATGGGTGTGTCACAATTTTGCACATGTAATTCCAATATTATATTAATGTGTATAGTGTAGCGAAACACAAATTGGATTAGATTAGTGGGCGTGGTACTACCCATACAAAGATACAAAATATTATCGGCTGCTGGGGAACTATAATCCTTGGAATGCAAAAATTTGTCACGAATAATCGTCTCATTATGGGGCATAATTAGCCAAGTAACTCCATTATTAGTATTTATGGCAGGGTACAGAATTTTTCATCTATGAGTGTTGAAGTTTCAACATTTATGATATTTCACATCAATGAGATTTCTAAAATTTTATATTTTTTTCACGGTCATACATGAACAACAAAAAATGCTCTGCCTACGATCACTCATGAATGAGCGTAACTGTTTGTTTTTTTAAGCATACATATAAGAGTACATACATACATGAACGATGATAAGTAAATGAATCATAAATGAATTTTGTTTTTCATTTATGAGTGTTCATTTATGAAATTTCTCATAAATGAGATTTCTAAAACATTGTTATTGCATGTGCGCAAACACACACACATATACACATTTATGCGAATGCCAAATGCGATCATTTTATGTATGAAAAATTAATAAAAAAAAATAAAATTCTCTTATATGAACACTTGCGACAAAAGCTAAATATTTTCTAATTTATTCACTTTTAAAAAGAAAGGAAAAAATAAATCATCTCACTCATAAATGAACAAACACAAAACTACTCTCTCACACATGTATGAAAAGAAGCAGTAAAAACTAAAATTTACACACTCACAAATGATTGAGCAGTGAGTGAGCATTTCGGTACTCTGGTTTATTTATAGTCTGGAGAAAAGTAGACTGGTTTGGAACAGTAGCAGTGGTACCTCCCATACTATATGAAAAATAATTATCATGTACCTAAGGAACTATAATAGGTAGAATCTTGAAATTATGTCTCAGTGACCCCTTATTAAGGCATATTATAAAAAATACTGGATGAATAAAAATAGTGGGGGTAATAACTGGATGGATGCTAGAAGGAAACAGTGGGTATGGTATCTACTATCTATGGTATCTACTATCTGAGAATAACGTGTATTTTCTGGAATCTCCATACAAAGTTGTTATTCTATGTCTACATCTGTAATAGTCACACTCTTTAATACGTGCGTTTTCGGGTTAAAGCTTGGCTTGGTCTCTTTAAAACAATAAATTTAAGCCTTTCCAATATAAATGAAAAAAAAATTTATTATAAATAATTTTATTTGTAGTACGGAAGCACACATATTTTTGATGGCTATATTCGATTGCGGCCACCCTAATACCTACAATAAAATAAAATGAAAAAATGTTTTAATAACCATTCACAATAGGGTTGAGCGTATTATCTCTTATACACTACCCCCGGGGGTTCCAATTGTCACTGCAGGAATGGCAAATGCTTTGACGCGGTTCACCCGGGGAAAATAGGGGCACCAGACGCTAGGGTTCCTAGAGCCTAAATCTGGAAGAAAAGGTCTGCTATAAACATTGCGGGTCCTCTTCGAGGCCCGACCAGTGCCCAAAGGACTGGTACCATGGGAATCGGTGGCCCCACAGAGAGCCTATCCTCTCTGTGACCGGTTATTGGTGTGGTCCCCTTCGGGGGTACAAGTGGTGGTTGTGGTTTAAGATCGATTTATGTAGGTAAGGTGCAAGGTCGATCAAGTGTGCTGTTGCACTCTCAACAGACGGAGTTTGGATAGTCTCCAAATCCCTAAGCAAGAGGTTATAATGTGAATCTAGGCTTGCCTTGGAAAGGCTTGCCATATTATATAAATTGCTACTCATTGTGACTGTATCACACACATAAGCGATTGGTGGCAATCGTAAAGTGTTGTTATACTACACAATGGGGGCGCTAGTCTACGCCTAAGTTTCACTCGGTGGTAAGACCACCGTGAGGTTAGGCCGAGTAGGCAGGTACTCGCGTTAATCTTGTTCCACAATCTCTTATACACTGAGAAATATATGACTTCAAAAAATATATCCTGCATAATTCGTCTTAGTTTTTTTTTTTGGATTTTTTGGATTTTTTGGATGAAGAACTTTTTTACTTTACCATATATAATATAGGTAAAATATAGTAATCGTAAAAGAACCGATGTCGGAATTTCAAGGGATTTATACGTTTTGAGTTCTCCTGAATTCATTTTATCTATTTTCGTGATAATGTCTGTGGGTGGGGGCATATGTATGCCACTAAAGGCCATATCCTTTGACATAAAAGAAACCGAAAATAATCGAAAATAATGAATTTTTCGATTTTAATATTCTTTGAACTTTTTATCTTTATGTTATATATCCATAAAAAAAATATCTGCTTCCATGAGGTATGCTACTAATGAATGTAGATAGATATATTACATAAAGAATAAAAGTTCAAAGTATATTCGAATCAAAAATATAATTACTTTCGGTAAACTCCCCGTTGCCGCCTCCCGATTATGCCCAAAACTATTGAGCTCTTCATCTTCATATACCAAAGCACATACTGAATTTAATTTTGATATGTCAAACGGTATGACCAGTAGAGCCTGCACGAAAATAGTACAAGTGTAATGAACTAAATCCAGCCCCGTTGAAATATAAAATTGGGTCTCCTAGAGTAATCCTTGTTAGCTCAGATAGGTCTTCTATGTCTTCCTGTCTCGAAGAACGAAATGGCGGAAGTTCAAAGAGAATTTTTCGTTTATCTACCTAAATACTCATGTTGTTAACCAAAAATTAGCCCACTGTGATTAGGCGATTGCTTTCGTTTTGGGTATTTGGCAATAATTTCCAGTTAACGTGCTTCATATATACTTAACATGCACACAGCTTATAGCGTTTTTATTTTCTTAAATATTTAAATTGATAACAAAACATTTTTTATTGCCTGTCTTTAACAGATGCGAGTAGTCTCCTGTTATCCTTTCCTATTCAACGTAAATAATAAACAATAATTACGTGATAACTTAAATCAGCAATAATGATTAAAGCTTTTTTTTATTGTTGAAACAGAAATACCAGATAAGAAAACTAACTGCTGCATAAATGAAATAAAAAAAAAAATATTTTCAAATGCACATTTCAAAAGTAGTTGAGAGGTATAACAAGAATATTAGAAAACATTTAAGTAAATAAAATAATTTTAGAAAAACAAGAGAACAGCGGAAGGAAATATACAAAATATGCAGCGGATATGCGGATGTAAAAAAAATATAAATTTTAAACGATTTGCAAACAAAAGCGATAAAGCAGAATTCAATATAACATGCACGCATGCATGCATGCTCATGATAAAAGTAAAATTAAAAAAAATATCATTACACACACACACAAGGCTGTAGAGGGGTCAGTTGTGTTATAAGAGAGTTGTTTAGGGTACATTTAAGAGAAAAAAGGGGAAATTGGAATCCGATTACAACAAGGCTGCTTTTTGTTTTTCTGAAACTAATCAATGACATTTTCCAGATACATCTGTCGAAGATGTTTTTGTTTTTTCAAAAAAGGCACTTTTTCAACTATTAGTTTTTTTAAGTTGTTTAAAAGGTACTTTTTGAAAATGGAATTTTATTTAGAAGATACTTTCTGCAAAAAAGTACTTTATAAATGTACATGTTATTAAAGTTGCTCTCTTTACAAGGTACTTATTATAAAATTTGCTTTAAATAAAAAAAGTTTTTTTGAAAAGTACTTTTTACAAAATATACCTTTTATATAAGTTACTTTTTAAAAAAGGTATATTTTATAAAAAAAAAAAAAACTTTTCATGAAAGAAATTTTTTTAAAAAGGTACTTTTTATAAAATATTATTTTTATAAGTTAAACATTTTGTAAAAGGTTCTTTTTTAGAAGAAACCTTTTATAAAAGGCACCTTTTAAGTTAACTTTTTATAAAAGGTTACTTTGTAAAGAAACTTTTTATAAAATGTACTTTTTTAAGGTAAACTTTTTATAAAAGGGTTTTTTTGCTAAACATTGTTTTATAAAATGTACTTTTTTAAAGAAACTTTTTATGAAAAGTACATAAAAGTTTATACCTTTTTGAAACGAAACTTTTTATAAAATGTACTGTTTTAAAGGAAACTTTTTATAAAAGTATATTTTTTGTTAAAAACCTTTTTATAAAATGTACTTTTAAAATAAACTTTTTATGAAAAATATATTTTTTAAGTCAACCTTTTATAAAAGATACTTTTTTTTAAAGAAACTTTTTATAAAAGTTTATTTTTTAAAAAACTTTAAAAACAAATTTCTTTTAGAAAAGAAACATTTTATAAAATGTATTTAAAGAAAACTTTTTATAAAAGGTACTTTTTATAAAGAAAAGTTTTTGAAAAAGATATTTTTGAAATAAATTTGTTTAAAGGTACATTTTTATAGAAACTGTTTTATGAAAAGTAAGTTTTAAAGGCATATTTTTATAAAAGGTTTTGTTTTATACAAGAAACTTTTTATAAAAGTGTTTTTTTTTGTAAAAAAAAAACTTTTTATCAAATGTACTTTTTAAAGAAAATTTTTGTAAGAGGTACATTTCTAAAGAAAATTTTTATGAAAAATACATTTTTAAATGCAACTTTTTATAAAAAGTATTTTTATTACAAAAAACATTTTAGAAAAGGAAAGGGTTTTATATAAGATAGTTTTCAAAGAGTACTGGTAATTTTTTGGGGAGTCACTTTTAAAAAAGTACTTTTTATAAAATTAATTCTACATAAAAGAACCTTTTATTTTTAAATAAAATAAAATAAAATAAAATAGAATTTACATAAATGGTACATTTTATTTAAAGTTTTTTATATAATGTACTTTTTATAAATCGCATTTTTTATAGAATGTATTTTTCATAAAAGGCGCATTTTGCAAAAAGTATTTCATTTTTATAAAAATTTTTATTACAAATTTATTCTTTATAAGAAATTTTTTTACAAAAGGTACCTTAATAATAAAATATTTTTATTATATGCTAGTTTTCAAAGAGTAATTTTTAAACAGGTCAGTTATTGGGAGTTAATTTAAAAAAACGACTTTTTATAAAATGAATTTTACATAAAAGGTACTTTTTACTTAAATAAAATAAAATAAAATAATATTAATATAAATGGTACTTTTATTTAACGTTATTTTGTATAATATACTTGTTATAAATCGCAATGTTTATAGAATTTACTTTTATTAAAAAGTAAATTTCCAAAAGGTTCTTTTAATGGTATTTTATTTTTATAAAAATGAATTTTAAGAAGGTGTATTTATATTAAATGTTCTTTTTATAAAAGGTATCTTTTATACCATGTACTTCCAAAGATACTTTTAATAGAAGTTACTTGGAATAAGAATATATTTTATATCAAAATAAAATATATTTTTCATTAAAATAACATTTAAGAAAGAATTACTTTTATTAAAAGATAATTTTTATAAGCGATGAAAAATTTACTTTTTGTAAAAAGTACTTTATATATAAAGTAAAAAGTACTTTATATATAAAGTACTTTTTTGCTTCTTAATAAAAAATTAAGTTTTTTAGAACGGTACTTTTAATAAAACTAACTTTTTATACGGTTCTTTTCTTTTTATAAGGTTCTTTTTTTAAGAGAATTTTTATAAAAGGTATATTTTAAGGAAACATTTTATAAAAGGTACTTTTTTAAAATAAATTTTTATAAAAGCTAGTTTCTTTTAAAAGAAACTTTTTATAAAAATTAGGTTTCTTAGATTACTTGAGAAATAGGTACTTTTTATGAAAGCCACATAAAAAAAGTACTTCTTGTAACATGTAATGGTCCTTTTTCTAAAGAGTAATATCGTATAATGTAAAAGCTACTTAATATATCAAGTACTTTTTTTTGTAAAAAAGCTGCATAATAAAAAATTAAGTTTTTCAGAACGGTACTTTTAATAAAAAAACTTTTTCTACAAGGTTCTTTTTTTAAGAGACATTTTATAAAAGATACATTTTAAGGAAACATTTTATAAAAGGTACTTTTTTTAAAGAAATTTTTATAAAAGCTAGTTTCTTTTAAAAGAAACTTTTTATAATAGTTAGGTTTCTTAGATTACTTGAAAAACAGGTACTTTTAATGAAAGATTCTTTAAAAAAGTAATAAAAAAAAGTAATTGTCCTTTTTATAAAGAGTAACTTCGTAAAATGTTCTTTTTTAAAAGAAATTTTTATAAAAGTTTGTTTTTTTTAAGAAAGTTTTTATAACTTTTTATAAAAACTAGTCACTTGAAAAATAGGTACTTTTTATGAAAATACTTTAAAAAAAGTCCCTTTTATAAAAAGTAATTTCGTATAATGTACTTTATGTAAAAGCCATTTTTTATAGAATTTACTTTTCATAGGAGGTGCATTTTACAAAAGAATGTTTAAAAAAAAAATTTCAAACATACTTTTTTCAATGTGCTTTTTTAAAAAAGGTTTTTAAATTATGTGTGATGTTACTTTAAAGTTTTGTAAGGGTTTTTAACTCTAACTTTTTAAAGCGTATATTTGGTTAAAAATATTTTTTAAAGAACATATTTTAAACAACGTATTATTTTACAAAGATCTTTGGACTGAAAAGGTTTTTTTTATATTAATTAAAATTATTAAAAATATTTCTTTTTAGCAGTTAATTATTTTAGACCAGTTATTTAGGAATCTTACAGGAAAGTACTTTTAAACAAATATTTTATACAAAAGCTGGTTTTATAAGGAACTTTTTCATTATTTTTTTTCCTTTTCGTGTTTTATTTCGAAAGGTACTTTTTTTAAGTATGTACCTTTTTTAGCAAGTAGTTTTTTTTAAATGCCATTTTTTAAGAATGTACTTTTGCTAAAAAAAATTAAATTGTTTTATTTGTTCATAAATTACTTTTTTCTATGACACTTTTGTTAAAAGGTACTTTTTTCAAAAGATATTTTTTTGAAAAAGTACTTTTTTCGAAAAATATTTTAGTTGTTGTTTTTTTAAAAATGTACTTTTTAAAAAAGAGTATTTAAATTGTTTTATTTGTTTATAAATTACTTTTTTCTATGACACTTTTGTTAAAAGGTACTTTTTTCAAAAGATAATTTTTTTAAAAAAGTACTTTTTTCCCAAGATATTTTATTTCAAAAGGTTTAGTTTTTAAATACATTTTATGCAAAATGTATTTTTTTTAAATATGCTTTTTTCAAAAGTAACTTTTCTTAAAAAGTATACTTTAAAAGATAATATTTGCTACAGTTAAAAAGTACTTTTTTAACACTATTGTTAAAATTGTACTTTAGTTAAAGGACATTTTTTAACATTTAACATTTAACATTTTAACATTTTTCAAACTATTTTTTTTAATATAAAAAACACTGATTCTGAGCAGATTTCTTTTAAATAGTTGCGTTTTAAAGTGCACTTTTTTTAAAAAACAAATTTTAAGACGAAATTTTAATCAAAAAGAAGAAAACGGTCAGCTTAGTTTTTTATTATAAAAGGTGCGTCTTACTTAAGGGAGGTAACAAGCATTTAAAAAAAATTATGATAGCTTTTGGCTATAGGGGGAGGGGAGGACATTAAACAATGTAAACAGCGAATAAAATTTGAGTGAGAGTTAGAGAGAGAGAGAGCGAAATGTTGATGTTCACACTCACGCACAAATAGTGTTGAAAAATCACATTCGGAAGAGGATTTAATATTAAGATGATTAAGTTGATGATTGTGAGGCCTTTTAGTGACTGGCGTATTAGCGCCACCTGTATTGCAATTAAAAAAACTTTTTGTTTTTGTATGGGGTACGCGGACACAAACTGACGGTATTGGCACCTGAAACATTTGCGATGATGATTTTGTTATAGATGTTGCTGTACTTGTTGTTGTTGTTGTTGATGTTGTTGTACATAATGGTGATGTTGCTAATGCCATTGTAGTTGTTGTTATTGTTAAATTTGCATTTTTATTAGTACTTGAATTAGTAGTAGCAGTATTTGTTGTTGTTGTTGTTATTAATGTTGTTGTTGCTGATGGTGGTAATACACTCAGATTGTTATTCACATTATTGTTATTATTATTGATGGATGTGGTAGAGGAAGAAGTTGTGATATTGATGATTGTATTATTAATGTTTGTTGTTGGAATAATATTGTTTTGAATTGTTGTGTTTGTAGTAGTAGTAGTTGTTGTTGTTGTTGTTGTTGCTCTTGCTGTTCTAACTAAATTGTATTGCATACTAAGTATTAATTATAAAAGCATGTCACAAAAGCAAAAGTAGCGCACATACACACACACACACACACACACACACAAACACACAAACTAAAACTGACAGTTATATAAATAAATACACAGATACTGTCTGTTTGGCATTCATACCAACTTAATGAGGCATGAGATTAAAAGGAAAAACTAAAAATAATTTATATTTTTAAACAAAAGTTGAAGAGATAATAGCAATTTTTAAATTGCGGCTATAATGGAAGAAAAGTGGTTGTACATACAGTGATGTTCCATAAAATAGAGCCAGTTTCACTTTCTACATGTTACTGTGCTTAATTCTCTTGAAGAAACTTTGTGCTCTGACGTAACAAAACTAATTTTATTTAACTCTGACAAGCAGCCATTGTGTACGAAGTCCACCAAACGTCTTCCTCAATATACCAGAAAGACAATTAAACACGGTGGCGGAAATATTATGATGTGGTGGTATTTTCATATATTGGAACTGGGTCTACCGTACGAGTGAAAGAAAGAATGGATGCTATTTTTTACACAAATCTGCTTAAGAGATATGTGACGGCTTACGCAGAATAAGAAATACCGCTTCGATTTGTGTTTCAGCAAGACAATGACCCGAAACACACATCGAAGTGGGCAAAAGATTGGTTTGAAAAATATGGGGTATTTGTTTTAAGCAGGCCTGCTCCGTTGCTAGTCTTAAACTTGTGGCGAATAGTTAAATCAGCTCTTAAGGGAAAACATGCAACTAATAAAGATCACTTGTGGGCATTAGTTAAAGGAGCATGGCGTAATATTCCAATTGAGACATGCCAAAAACTTGTTGACCCTATGTCAAAACGGTGCTTACCCGTTATAAAAAATAAATTATATTCCACTTAGTACTAAGTTAATAAAGATAATTAAAGTATATTATTCTATTCGTCTTTTGGAATTTTGTGTTTTTTTTAGATAATTGAAGTGGATGGCTCTATTTTTTTGCTCTTCTAAAATCTTGAATTTTTAATGTTTTTTCGTACATATTTTTAAGTTTTTTATCAAAACCGGTCTATAGTAATTTAGTTGGGCAGTTGTTCGGTCTCACAAAAATAAAAACCTTAAAATTTTTTATGAAGATTTATTATGTCTTTTTCTTTTTCGAAATATTTAGTAAAAGGTGTCTCTACTTTATGGAACACCACTGTATGTATGTATATCAGAATTTTTTTATTTTGAATACACTTTCACACTATTCAAAGGGGAGGTATTTCTGATTTCAATGGTATTATATTAGGGCAAGTTAAAATCAGTAATGGTTTGCTGCAATAGATTTGTTTAAATCAAGTTCTTTGTCTAATAGAATTTGTGGAATTTAATCAAATTATGTTTTAATCTGATAGGAAGTCAATGATTTGTAAAGAGTTTTAAATTCATTTAAAATTTCTTATATACTCAGGTATTGTTCCGAAATCCATATTATAATAGCATATGACGCTAACAGTTTAAGGTTGACACAAAACAGCTTCGGGTCAGGCCTGCCTTAGTTGTTCTGCCTTTGAGACTTTTGCGATTTGACTTTCACATTGGCTTGTGAATAGCCTTAATTATTTAAAAATGGTACATAGGTTAGACAAGCAGCTGTGATTTCACGTGGGCTGGTCATTTTGTATTACCTGTGGAGTACAGGAAAGATAAAATAGAAAGAAGAGATGGAGAGAAGATCTATGAATAAAGAGAGGAAGTTCATGTGGTAGAAAACATAGAAAATATTGAAGAGAATTGGGCAGCAGAAATTCAAAGTTCAAATACAAGATTTCATAAATAAAATGTGAAAAAGAAATTGAAAGGGAAGGGGCTGCTATAAAAGGATCACTGGCCAAATCAGTCAGATAGCTAAATCGCGCCAACTGGGCGTGAAAGCTAACCGCAACTCCTCCAAAAGGAATAAATTAAAATATATATATATATAAATAAATAAATAAATATCGTTGCCTAAATTCCAGTGCGGGGCATAAGCAGAGAAGTTATTCTATTGTTTCCTCCACTTTCTCATCTTGGCAGCTTCTGCAAAGGTCATTGTATGGGAGAACCATTCTTCGCATATGTTTTTAACTCTGTAGCGTAGGTGCATTTTTGGCATCCGTAGTAAGGACCAGATAGTCTCTGCAGTCAAACAAATCAGCTCATTGAACCATCTGAACTAGGCGAGATTATAGAGACCATCGTCTATACATTATCCCCAGGCCGAGAGAGAAATAACACAATAGATGTCAATGGCATTATCAAGAAGCATTCTTGGCGAATTGATCCGCAATACAATTGTTGTTGGGGTCTGTAAAGATATTTTGATTTACGGTTATATTACAAGCATGGTTGGGAATGGGCTATTGGAGATCAACATCAATCTATCTTCCTATTTTGAGTTTTTCAAAGTATTTATTTATGTGAGTATAAATTTGTTGTTGTAGTGTCTTGTTTATATTTTGAATTCGTACGTACCTAGGTAAGCTAAGGGTTCGGAAATCCGCCCACTGAGGAAGCCGCAAAGAGCTAGCAGGGCCGGTGAACGGTTTAATCTATACAGGCAGCGTAACAAACTTATACTCACTTACAGTAGTCCCATGCCCCATAACCATTTAAGAGTGACTGTTGAATTTTCGACGTTTACAAGGATGTCCGGCATTCCAGAATGAGATTCGATGTGCTAGATATGACCTTTAAGGGATATGCTAGGAGCTTTGCTGTCGGTACAGAAACAGATATCGCTACTCGATATGTAACGATACATTAACCAGTTTAGCGCCTTTTTAATACCAGCTATTTCTGCCTGTATGTTGTCATTTGGGAGTGTAAAATACATTTGTATATAAATATACTCCACCCTCAACTCTCGTTCCCCTTTTAGAACAATACGTAGCGACATGCATAGTGTTAAAGATGGAGGAGAATTACCCTCCGTCAACTCCGTACTGGAGTTGTATTCTTTTGTTATGTAGAACGGATGAACGTTTGATGGTTTTACCTGAAGACGGTTTGTTATCTATTATATGGAGTGGAGTTTCATTAATCATTAATCTGATTAACAAACCTAGTGGAGTACCTAAACAACTCAGAAGCTTAAGGTGAATTGATAAAGACTATTATATTTCAGCAGTGAATTACTAATAAAAAACAAAGTTCAATGCTGGTGGAAATCAATGATACTCTGAGAGGTGTTTGGGGAGAACCTATGTATTTATAAAAAGGATAAGTACCGCTAAATGTTTCTTAAGGATGTGCATTAATCTATCTGGAAGGATAGCCTTTTTTAAACACTAAAAATTGTAATATATTGTAATAAAAAGTCTGTACTAAGAACGAAGCGATTTCTATGTTGAAAAAATCTTTTGAGAACCATTAAACATTAACATCTATAGTTCGCAAATTTCGAAAAAATATTTGGGAAATTTGAATTAAAATCATCAGCGCCGCTGTTGCTAAAGCTCTTTGCTTTATTATCTTATAATTTTAATTGTAAGCTAGTACGATAATAAATAAATAATACAAAGAATTATAATCACATGTGATGTTAAATGGCGGATGAAATGTTGTAATACACTCATTATGAATTTAACTACAGCAAAGAGTACAGCAGTTCTTGAGCACTCTCTTTAATAAGATTCTCAACCTTCTTTAAATTGCCTATAACCATAGATACTTTTCATTTTTAAGATATTTTAATACATTACAAAAGATAAGCAGGTTTGGTTTTGATTGCGATTTTATCACTGCCTTATAAATTCTGCATTTTAATATTAAAAATAAAAGCAATAAAATTTTTAAACGCAAATCTTAATATAAAAAATATCGTAAAAGCTTTAAGAACATAAATCCATATGGAAAATTTTAAAATATTTTTATTTCGGTTTAACATTTTTCCTTTTATTTAAATAATGGCGAATATGTTTCAACAGAAATTTATTGTTAAAGGAAGGCGGACAATAATTGTTAGTGAGGGAATATTAGCGATATGTACTATCGACATTATCGATAGCAAACTGAACTATCGATAGCGGTAGTTTAAAAAATATTAATAAAAATGTTGCGGGATCTTCATCTTAGACAAATGTTAGTGATTACGAGATAATTTGTAATGAGGAAGAAAGTGGACTATAGAGAGTCGAAAAGCACTACAGACGAGAGCTAAGACCAGTCGCACCATGTAACCAAATAAAGTTAAGTTAGCCGTAAATTAAAACGAAGAGGATTGAAAATGAAGCCATTTAATGAGTAGTCTGCTTCGTTATCCTTTAAACATACATTCACCTTGTTGCATGGGATAAGTGCTAAGTGGTTATCAAATATTTCCAATAGAAATTGTTCGAATATAATAGACTTACAGCCAAACCTTAGGGCCTCAAGCCTCAAGCGAAGTTCTATATATGTGACCCGGTCTATGAAAAGGGAAAAGGTGGCTTATGAGTCAAAGACAAAATTTTGAAAAATTAGCTGTTAAAGATAAACAATACAACAATTTGCAACAATGCAACATTTTTGAGTCATAAGCCACCTATTCATAGACCGGGTCACATATATGTATGTCAAAAATAATAATATAACGGGTGTTTTTTTAGCTGCATGAGAACTATCGATATCGATAACAATAGTTTGGCAGTTGGGAGGGAATGTCAAAGAGTCAAAAGTGAATCGTTTAAAGCCAGAACAATGCAAATTGTGGAAATTTACCTAAAAAAAAAAAAAACAAAAGAAAAAATCTGTTCGTGATTTTCATAGAGCACTTCGTCTTGTTCACGAATTTTATGATGAAGCTGGTTAAATGGCTATGTCAAAAAGCAAAATTGCCGCATTTGGAGCAAAGATTTGCATTTGGAGCAAAGACAATCCTCAAGCCACACTAACGACTCACCATTACATCCATTCAAATTGACTATTTGCTGCGGTTTACTCGCTAGTGGCATCCTCGGTTCTTATTTCCATTAGGGTCAATGCCAAGCGCTATAAGCAGGATATGCTCATAAGCTCATGCAAGCAAGTGATCATACTCAAACACAAACTAACTTACTGAGCATATGCTCTCTTGTACGATACTATTAGATAGCAAATCTCTGTTTGTATCATAAACGCAATGAGTCGACCGAGTGAAAAGAACTTTATACCAGTGAGCGCCGTGGTTACTCGTCTCATGTTAGTTGTGTAGAACTTTTTTATAAGATTGAGTGCGTTTTGTTTGTTATAGTGATTCTTTATTTTTTTTTGTATTTGTGAAGAAATTGTTTTTGTATTTGTTAAAATATTCTTTACCATTTATTTGTACATTCGAACTGTGTTTCGGTCAAAGCACAAATTGCTTGAGCACAAGTTCATTGTTATTATGTCCAACATTTACTCGTACTGATTCACACTTGCTTACGGAAACTATACATGCTCATCACATTAAGCTAGTTGGTCTCCGCTGTTTATTATTATTGTTACTCGTGTGCAATGAACAGACATGAATTGAATGAAATTTTATAATGAGCGTCTTATGAGCTTCAGTTTTTGTGCTCATCAAGTGTTTTATTTGCTACAAAAAAATTTTTATATCCCAAACAGAGGAGAACATTTTTTTAATTTTTATTATTTAAACAATTTTTATTATTTAACAATTTTTATTAATTAAATTAAATTTTAGTGACGTGTTTACAGTTGAATTTGGGTCACCGATGAAAAAAAACAATGACAATCCGAATTAAAAGCTTCAAATACCACAAAACTGTGGTTAATAAAGTATAAGGGATTTTCATAGTTTAATAGTAAATAAATGCAGTTGGATTATAGACAACTAAAAATTAAATTAAAATAAATTAAAAGAAACAATATCACGCGATGTCATCCATACAAATCAGATTTACACACACATACAATGGGTGACACACACATACAAACAAATAAACAAACTGACTGACAGACAGACAGCACAAAAGCATAGATTTCATGGAAGTTAATAGAAGAAATATTATTAGTAGTTGTTGTTGTTGTTATTGAAGTAATTTAAGTTAAAACCGCAGTTTAAGATTCAAACAAAACAACAACAAAACAAACAAAAAAAAAATAAACTAAACTAAAATCAGATAATAATTTCCATTCAAAAGAAAATCATATAAATTTAAATCAATACAACTGAAAAGGGGAAAGAACCACACACAAACATTTTCAATAACAATCATATGCATTAAATATTTAATTATCTTTATTATTTTTTTAACTTTCACTTTTCCATTATACAGCAGGATAAAGTTTATTTTCCACTTTTTATGGCTGTAACCTTCGTTTCACATTTTACTCTAGTCGAAATTTGTAGCAGACTGACTTACTTACCACCAGCACCAGCACCACCACCACCATCTTTACTCGTTGCTGTATCTGCGTTTTGATTTTGTTGATTTTGATTAACGACAAATGCAGAATTTTCCTCCTTCGTTATGCTCATATAATAGCAGGTATCATCCTTTTTCATTATGTGTCTGGGACCGGGATTAAGCAGTATAGTGTCTTCGTAGAATTCAGGCAAATGAGCGGGACGTACTCCCACCAAAGCCACACCATATCTAAGGAAATAGCAATAATATTATTCATTCATAAAAATTTTCTCATTAAAAGAAAGGGAATGAATTTCAAAGAATATTTTTATTTGAATGCTTTAAACACATAGGCGACTGAAGCTACACCGCTACATGACTACAAATGCCGTTGGCTACAGTAGTTGCCGTGTAGTCAGTTATTTAGTTACATTGAAAAAAAAAACAGCTACTTCATAACTATTGTTTCTAACACATAGCCGACAGAGGTTACACTGCTGCACTACTACACTACTGGAAATGCCGTTCTCTACAATTGTAGCCGTGTAGGACAGCAGCTACATCGAGACTATGACATTGTTATAGAAATATAGACATATTTTACTTCTATAAAAATAAAATAACTTTTTCAATAAATACTTTTATCCTGTCAAGACAAATAAAACTTCAGCATCTTTTTATTGTAAACAATTTATAATATTTAATTTCGCGACATTTTATTCTGTTGAATAAAATAAAAATATCGCAAACAATAATAGAAATTAGTCTAATTTGGCTACAGCCACAACGGTCGTCGTGTAACTTTGATGGCGTCAAAATAATCGTCTTCCTATAAACATGTGTATTTAGGTTTTGACAGGATTAAGAATTTTTCATTTATGAACAATGAGGTTTCTAAAATTTAACATTTTTTAATATAATGAGTGTAACTGCTTGTTTTTTCATACATGAACGGTAAAAAGCGAAAAATATCCGTATTATTTATATTAGTTTGTACATATTTTTCATTTATGAACGTTTTCATTTATGAGTCTTCATTTATGAAAGTTCTCTTAAATGAGCTTAAACTAAAACACTTTGTTAATGCATACGCCGGCAGTAGCACATTAAAAATTATGTGCATACACAATACACAGACACATACACACTTACATTTATGGGAATGTTTAATGCAAACATTTTTCTACTACTCATTAATGAAAAATTACCAAAATTGTAAATTCTCATATAGGAGCACTTGCATGAAAAGCAATATATTTTCTCATTTATTCACTTTTGAATAGAAAGGAAAATAATAAATCATTTCACTCATAAATGAATAACAAAATATTTTCGCATCTCTCACACATGTAGTTAAAGAAGAAGCAAAAATTAAAATGCACATCTCTCTCATGATTGAGCATTTCGGTACTCTGGTTTGTAGTCGGTAGTCTGATGTTTTCTATGTGTTTAATGCATGATTAAATATATTTTTTTTTGTACACTCGCATATATTCACTTACTTTCGATGTGAATGAAAGCTGGCATAGGTGAAACTTTTCCCCTCATACTCTCCGAAAAAACGACTGTCACCTAAAACTATATGATAAATTTCATTTCCCGAACATTTGCCATAAAGACGATGCCATTCTTCGGGTGATTGTTGGCCTTCCCTGAAAACAAATGAAAATAAATAATTGTGAAATTTTGTTTAATCACTGCTTTTCCGTACTATTTCATTATCCGGGAAAGACAGATTTATTTTTGTTCAACTATTCACTACACAAAAGCCCAAAATGCAGTCTTATTATAAAGGCTCAAGTTCATTTATACTCTCTAGTAGTTAATTTAAACAGAAAATCGGAAATCTTTTTTATAGGCTGTATTCGCTTTTTGGTTTTTGTAAAAAAAAAATTCAAAGCAGCTTAATAAATTGCATGATTAGGGCGAAAAATACCTTCTAAATTACTTTCAATTTCTCATATTTAGCAGGTACTTTTAGTACCAGTAATGTTAGAACATAATTACCAATTATATTCCAACTTAATTATTGATCACAGTAACGAGGAACTTTACTCGTAAAACTTTACTAGTCTTTTGACTAGTACTTGACTAGTCTTTTGACTAGTAAAGTTTGCCTTTGATGGCAATCGAACCCACAAACCCCAGATCAATAGACTATTACACTATCTACTACCTTGGCTAACTCATAAAAAGGTACTTTTTATATAAACGTACTTAAAAAAGTACTATTTTAGATGGGTAGTTTTCTAAAAGTTGATCTTTTATTGTATTATTTTAAATGTATTATATTATATATTGTTTCAGTTAAAAGGTACTTTATTTTTTAAATATACTTTTTTTGAAAAGTACTTTTTTTAAAAGATACAAAATGGGTTTTTTATCTATTAAGCTTCAGCTACAAAGATTTTTTTAAAAGATACTTTTTTCGAGAAGTTCTTTTTTTAAAGATTAAAAATGGGTTTTTTGTTAAGTCCTTTCCTAGAAAGGTACTTTTCTACCTTTTATTTTGCACCTTGAGAAAAAGAATTTTTAAACACTTACTATTTTGAATAATTTCTTTATCCTAAGAGATATTGTAATAAATTACATTATTTTTTAATAATACTATTTTTCCAAAAAAATATTTTTTCAAAGGCTTTTAAAGATGAATTATTTTTAAATAGATTAAGAAGGTACCATATTTTTACCTAATTTTTTTCAAGTTCTACCTACTAGCCTACCGGAGCACCCTAAGTTATCTTATAAAGGGGTACTTTTTAGGTAAGCGTATTTAAAAAAAGTACATTTTTAAATGGGTAGTTTTATAAGGTTTAAGTTTTTTTTTAAAGTTTAAATTCTAAATGTGTTTTTAGTAAGAAATTTTCTTTTGAGAAGGTACTTTTTTTAAAAGTCTCTTTTTAAAAAAGTACTTTTTTAAAAGGCGAAAAGGGGTTTTAAAAGGCCCTTTGAATTATTTGCTAAGCTGCATCTTAAAAAGATATTTTTTGAAATTACTTTTGTTAATGTTTTGGCTAGAAAGGTACTTTTTAAAAAAAGTTTTATTTCCCAAAAAATCACCCTTTTATTTGGTACTTTTTGAAAAGCTATTTATAAGGTGACTTGAGACTGGTGACTTTTTAGAAACGTTCTTTTTGGCAGCATTGTGTTTGGCAACTCAGCTGTTTTCGTGTAACATGTCACGATTAAACATGTTCAGTTTGGTCTATCATTTAGACATGAATCGATTTACAAAAAATGAGCAACGCTTGCACAGATATTTGAATTTTATTATTAAAATTCGTGCTCGGTAAAGAAAGTGCAATGTGCACTTCTTCTATGTTGTGGTAATTTTAGGCGACCTTCTAAAGCGGCTATTCGGAATCTTGTGAATAAATTTATCACCAAATTTATATTTTTGGACATTAAACAACCAACAGGCTTACTTAGAGTGCGACCAGAGGAAAATATCGCAACTGTATCCGTCAGTCTTTATAAAACGGACTAGGTGGACTTGGCTGACATGTGGTTTCAACAAGACGCGGCCACATGTCACACTGCACGCGAAACAATTTCCCAAGTTCAGTGAACAGTTTATTTCATACGTGGGGCCGGTAAATTGGCCGTCTGGTTCGTACGATTTAACGCCTTTAGAGTATTTTTTGTGAGGCTATTGTGCTCATGTCTATAGGGAGAAACAAACGACGGTATACGCACTGGAAGCAAATCTTAAAGAATTTATTTTTGAGATACCGACCGATTTATTGGAGAGAGAGAGAGAGAGAGTATGCCAAATTTGAATCCAGCGAATGAACCATTTGAGGCGTAGTTGCGGTCATCATTTACATAAAATCATCTTTAAAAATTGATCGTTCTATGGACTCAAATAAAGATTTCATACATTTCTCTACTTTTTTTTCATAATTTATTTATTGTATCTTCAATATCTTTGAACTACATTTCATGTGTTTCTTTTTTTAGATCAAATACGAGAGCTCTTAAAAAATCACCCGTTATATTAAAAATGTGTTAATAAATTTTCTTTTTTAAGTGTTTTTTTTTCTTTGCAAAAATTTGCTTTGTCAGTGGGTTTTAAAGATGGGTTTTTTTTAATAGATCAAAAAAGTACCTTTTTAATATACTTTTTTTTAAAGTTCCTTAAACACGATTTTTTATAAAATTTTATTTTTTTTAAACAGTTTTTGTTAACATTTTAATTGTTTTTTTTAAAGATTTTGTTTAAATAATAATTTTTAAACTTTTTATTTTAATTTTTTCATCATTATATTTAAAAATGTACTTTTTTGGTAGATTATATTTAAAAGGTACTTTTTGTGACTATATCTATTGTTCTTCTTAAGTCTTGAAAATAATAAAATGTCATTTTTATTACTCCATGCTTGAGGTAAATTGACCTTGAGTTTTATTTTAAACAGCCACCACGTATTGTTTATGGCCCATATTATTAGTCTGTTAAATAAACATATTTTTATGACATCATTAATTTTTAGAGAGTCTCTAAAAAATCCTTGGGGAAAATATGTTAAATTTTGTTTTGCTGGCTCAACAAAAATGTTATTCATTTGTTTGCTCATCCTAAGTATGACAATTCATTTGTAATGCAGATTGGGAATGCAAACAGAGATATTTTTTGCATAAAATAACGTAATTCATCAAGGAGCTGAAATGGATCAGCATTGAGATAGACCAAATACTGAGTCATCATGCAGAAGTGTGAGTACAATTTACATGAAATAAGAATAAATTTAATCATGGTGTAGTTTTCTTAATTATGATATTTGAAATAGAAAATAAAATTTTAAATATTAAAAAATATTAAATTTGTTGTATGTATGGGTGCGTACTAAAAATTAATTTAAAAAAAATTGGACATACGCTCTGACGTGTTTACGAAGGAATAAACACTCTTACGTCTGAAATTTAATTTTGATAACAAAAATAGTAGTTTTTTCTATTTGAATATTTGAAATTCTTTAGTGTGGCTAATTCCTTTAATACCCTAAAGTGTGCTTAAAGACTACATAATTACCTACCCATTGATATGTAGTCCACACTCTATGTGTACAATTTACCATTTTAATTCTTTAGTAAAATTAGGAGAAATACAAACATTACAAAGATTTGTTAAGTCACCACACATGTGCTACATTGAAACCTAAATATGCGGGAATTAACTCATTAGCCTTTCACTTTGTCTTCATTTTAATTATTTATTGTTGGGTTTGTTTTCTCTCTCATATCCTAATACAAATATGTTAAGTAGAAGTAAATTTCTGAAGCATACTTACTGGCCCCTTGATGTATGCAACAGTAGTGTAACTAATGTACTGGCGCCCGGACAAGTGCAATTGTTGGCTAACAAAGCATATTTAAACTCATCTTCACACACCACATGTTCGGCAAATTTAACGTGCAATTTATGTTCCGGCCTAAAAGGGAAATATAGAATAAAAATTAATTAGTAAGTTAGTTAAGAAAAGCGTTTATATAATTTGTATATAATTTTTTAAAGTAAGAGTTTAATGTTTAAAAACAAATAAATAAAAAATATAAAAAGAATTAATATTTAAATTTTTTTTTTAAATTTACAATTTAATTTTTGATTTACTTGTTGAAATCTTGTTTCTCCTTACTTCTACTATACATTTTATAAATAGCACTTTTTTCAAATATTCCCCTGATAAAAGCTCCTTAAAAAATCCTTAAAATATCTTTTCATTTAAAAAAAAGTTCTTAGAAAAGTACCTTTAGAACAGGTCCTTTTAAGAAGTAACTTTAAGAACGGTACCTTTTAAAAAAGCATATTGTACATAAAAGTACCGTACCAGCAAATATTTGGTAATTTTGAAGTTAAGAGAAAAAATATCAAGAATTGAGATGCCATACACAGATTTGCACCAATTAATAGTTTTAATTAATTTTAAATTAACGTTAAAAACAGACAAAAGAAAATCTTAATTAAACAATTAATTAAATCAGTTAATAATTTAATGAAATTTTAATCGGAAACCAATTAAAACCTTTAATAGGTGAAAATGTTTTTTTTTCTGTGTAAATTAACATTTATTTAGTACCAAATTTGAAAAGTTTTTAATCAAACACTATATGTGTGCACAAGGAACTTTAATTGTGAATAGTCTTTGTAAGATATTAGTGATCTTTGGTTTCAGCAAGACAGCGCAACGCGCTATACAGCCAGCAAATGTTGCATTAGAAATTTTCAGATAGCCGTTGTCATTTAAAATCGCTTGAATATTAAAAGAACGGATTTTTAGTGGACATGATCAGTAAAGCATTATTGCAAAGTGTGACCACGAATTTTGAAAAGAATGGACTTTTGCCATAAACTTTTTAATTTCAGCATTCATACTTTATTTTGGTATTAACGAAACTTAATTTATTAAAAATGCATGTTTTAAGCATGCTTCTTTATGCTGCAGCTGTCCACCGTTTATTCTTTTAATAAAAGTACTTTTTGTAAAAGTACCTTTCAAAAGATGTACTGTTTATTGAAGGTAATTTTTATAAAAATTATATTTTTTTGAAAGAATCTCTTACAAAAGTACCTCGTAAAAAAAAAGTATAAGGTAATAAAAGGTACTACTTAAAAAATCATATTTTATAAAAAGTATATCTTTTGAAAGGTTCCTTTAATAAGAAGTGCATTTAATAAAATTGAACTATTATAAAAACTTCATTTTATAGAAGAGAAACTTTTTATAAAAAATCCTTTTTTCCCATTATAAAAAGTTCCTTTTATAAAAAGTTCGTTTTATAAAAAGAACCTTTTATAAAAAGAACCTTTTATAAAAAGAACCTTTTATAAAAAGAACCTTTTATAAAAAGAACCTTTTATAAAAAGAACCTTTTATAAAAAGAACCTTTTATAAAAAGAACCTTTTATAAAAAGAACCTTTTATAAAAAGAACCTTTTATAAAAAGAACCTTTTATAAAAAGAACCTTTTATAAAAAGAACCTTTTATAAAAAGAATCTTTTATTAAAAGTACATTTCATAAAAAGAACCTTTCATAAAAAGTACCTTTATATAAAAAGTACATTTTTATAAAAAGTACCTTTTTATAAAAAGTACCTTTTATAAAAAGAGATGCCCTTTTATAAAAGAGTACCTTTTATAAAAAGTATTTTTTATAAAAAGTACGTTTTATAAAAAGTTTCTTTTATAAAAAGTACCTAATAAAAAAGTACATTTTATAATAGTTACCTTTTATAATAGGTGAATTTTTTTAAATACTTTTATTTTAAATTGCATTTATTAAAAATCATATTTTATAAAGAGTACATTTTATAAAAGAAAAGAGTACGTTTTATAAAAAAAGTATGATTTACAAATATCAATTTACTAAAAACTTGTTTTCTAAAAACTTGTTTTAAAATAAGATTTGTAAAAAAAGGTGACTTCTACAAAAAGAATCTTTTGTAAGAATTGCATTTAAAAATATAGCTTTTATAAAATATGTTTCGTAAAATCTACCTTTTACAATAGTATCATTAATAATAGTACCTTTTATGAAAAATACCTATCACGAAAATTAGCTTTAACAACTACCTCTTTATAAAACAACGTTTTAAAATTTTTAAAAAAAGTACATTTTTAATTCCCTCTATAAAAAGTACCTTAAAAATTTATTTAAAGAAATAGTACTTCGTATAAAAAATATTATAAAAGGGACCTTTTATTAAATTAACCCTTCATTAAAGTACCTTTTATTTGAGATACCTTTAAAAATAAGTACCTTTTATATAAAGTCCTTTTTTTAAGTATGTACCTTCCCTAAAAAGTATCTTATAAATAACAACTTTTAAATAAAATGGTTTTTAAGAGACCATTTGTTAAAATTATATTTTGATAATTGTACCTTTATATAAAGAACTTTTTAAAAAAAGTATCTTTTATACAAAACACCTTTTAAAAAAAGTACCTTTTATAAACAGAAGATTTTATATAAAGTACATTTTAAATAAAGTAAATTTTTTAATATACTTGTTATAAAATAACGCTTTTACTAAATATATTTTATAAAATGCTTGTTTTACAACATTGAAGTCAGTGTTATTGCTTATGAGCAAAATCATTTTCTTCAACTCACCTAAATATTTGAACATACTGGGGTACACTTGGTGCAAAATCTTTAACAGCCCATGAACGTAATATCGTATGCTCATCGGCAGCAGTCTTATCGGCATAATTGCGTGCAGCTAAAATGAAACATGCTTCAGCTTCATTCATGCGGGCTCGTGCTAAGTCACCATCCTTTAAACAGGATCCCTATTAATAGTTTAAATAAAAAAATAAGAAAAAAATAAACAATAAGATTAAGGTTTAATATGAATAAAAGAACTAATAAAAATAAAATATAAAATTATTTAACTGCTTGAACTGAGTAAAATTATTTATTAAACAACAGACACAGATACGATGAGATACATGGGCGATTACACACGAAGTTGAAAGGTTCAGTAAATAGCTTGAAAGCTTTTTTGGTTTTATATGTTTTTTATTTTATTAACTATTTTTCATGTTTATGAAAGGTATTAAGAGTTTTTTGAAAGCAATTCCTACCTGTATATAAATCACTCTTTGTGCCCATATGGGCACTTGCAGTATCATACGCATTGTCGTATCCAATTCCATGGGACTCAGCAGAACCACGTAATAATCTTGCAACAAGGGATGGGCATAGAATTCATTTAGAAAATCCATGATGGTGTCCGCATGCAATGTCGTTGAACACACGACAACATGTTTTTCACTTTGGGCACGATGTGATGAATAACTGCCGCCTAATTTTTGACGTTCCATCCAAGTAAAAGCCAATTGTTCAAACTAGAAGATGAAAATAAATTATAAAAATAAGGAAATTAAAAAAGAGCCAAGAAACCCAAAAATAAGCTTATAAAAGTATTTTTATAACTTCGGCATTACGGAATTAAATTTATACAAGAAAAATTATAAAACTTTTATGTTGTCACTTCATATTTAATTGATTAAATTAAAACTGGCAGCAACAATAAGCGAAATTTCATGTTTTGAGAATTTTTTAACTGAACAAATATTTAATCAAATAAAGGTTTTAGGAAATCTATTGATTTTCTTCATGAGTCTTACCATAAACTTAGTCTTACATCTGAAGCTTTTGCATATGTGTGAATGTATATGGTAGTGTCAAAGGTCATATAAATTTTTTATTTTAAGAAAAGGATGTGATAATAAACATTCTTTAGTTTTTTCTTCTAATTTTAAAAGTGAAAACTTGAAGTAGATATAAAAAAATTTTACTTTGTAAATTTTTTTTTGGCCAATCAAATATGCAAATTTATATATAAAAAATAAATGTTGTTGCAAATGCTATGATACTACACTAATGGAAAGAAGTTGAATAGAGATAAATTTTACGAGGGTTGTCACAAAGGTATTATCATATTTAATCTCAAAGAAATATCTTGGTTGAACTAAAAAACATATAAACATTTTTTGATCAAATTATATGGTGGTAGTCAAACCGTATTTCTATTTAATATAATATTAATAATAATAACTTTGTTGTGTTGGAACCATATTATTGTCAAACCTAACAATAACATTGATAAATCCCCATTATGTTAAATTATAGACAATTTATTTTATTATGATCAAACATAAATATTATATGGTTAAATTAATCATATTATATTAAACATGTAAGAGTGCTATATTCGGCCATGCCGAATCTTATACATCCTTCACCATAGTAATGTTAATTGAGAAACAGAGTAAGGGAATATTACTCTGTTTCTCAATTTCACACTAATATACATTCGGTTCTTATTTTTATGATTGTGAACTTCATTATTACAAATATAATATAAAGTTATAGACAATTTTTTTGTAGAATTTTGTCGAAAATTTTTGGAAAAAATTTCATCGAAAATTATTTGTAAAAATCTTATCGAAAATTTTTTGTAAAAATTTTATAGAAAATTTTATGTTAAAATTTATCGCAAATTTTTTGCAAAAATTTAACGAAAATTTTTTGTAAAAATTTTACCGAAAATTTTTTGTAAAAATTTTACCGAAAATTTTTTGTAAAAATTTTATGGAAATTTTTTTGTAAAAATTTTATGGAAATTTTTTTGTAAAAATTTTATGGAAATTTTTTTGTAAAAATTTTATGGAAATTTTTTTGTAAAAATTTTATGGAAATTTTTTTGTAAAAATTTTATGGAAATTTTTTTGTAAAAATTTTGTCGTATATTTTTTTAAAAATTTTATCGGAAATTTTTTGTGGTTAATTTTTATCGAAAATTTTTTTTAAAAATTTTATCGAAAATTTTTTTTTAAAAATTTTATCGCAAATTTTTGGTAAAAATTTTGTCGAGAGTTTTTTTGTAAAAATTTTATCGAAAGTTTTTGTAAAAATTTTGCAGAAAATTTTATCGCAAATTTTTTTTGTAAATTTTATAGAAAATTTTTTATAAAAATTTAACGTTTGTTTATTATTTTATTTTTTGTAAACATTTTATTGCAAATTTTTTGTAAAAGTTTTATCGAAAGTTTTTTGTAAAATTATTATCGAAAGTTTTTTGTAAAAATTTTAGCGAAAGTTTTTGTAAAAATTGTAACTAAAGTTTTTGTAAAAATTTTATCGAAAGTTTTTGTAAAAATTTTGCAGAAAATATTATCGCAAATTTTTTTTTTTGTAAATTTTATAGAAAATTTTTTATAAAAATTTATCGAGTTTTTTTGTAAATATTTTATTGAAAATTTTTTGCAAAAATTTTGTGGTTTATTTTTTGTAAACATTTTATCGCAAATTTTTTGTAAAAGTTTTATCGAAAGTTTTTTGTAAAAATTTTATCGAAAGTTTTTTGTACAAATTTTACACTTTTTTTTGTAAAAATTTTACAGAATTTTTTTTGTTAATTTTATAGAAAATTTTATCGTAAATTTTTTGTAAAAATTTTATCGATAATTTCTCATAAAAATTCTATCGATAATTTTTTGTAAAAATTTTGTAGTATATTTTTTGTAAAAATGTTACGGAAATTTTTTTGTAAAAATTTTACAGAAATTTTTTTATACAAGTTGGGACCTTCTTGCAATCTACATTGCATTATAATGGTCAGACTAAAGAACATTAGGGGGTCAATGTGCCTATTGACTACTCCTGGTTCCCAGTGGGAACTCTGTGGGTCTATCTCGGAAACCTCTATGTGTATTGCTTTTTATAAAGAACAGAAAAACCCTACCAACCTAAAAAGAACACAATTCGCCCCTCGCAGGACGTTATTGACCCACCGAAATCTGTGAGCATTCCATGCGATCTAGAGGTCGCGGTCTATTATTTATTTAACAAAAAAACAAAAGAAAAAAAAGTGAGAAAATATAAGTGCGTGTGCTTTTTTGCCCGCAGCCTCGAATGGTCTCATTTTGTTGAATTGCATTAGGGAAATTTTCGAAGCAATGCCTGTCAGATTGGTCAGCTTAAATTTTCTGTATCTCGTCTGGTGCGTTGGCAAAGCTGAATTCAACCCAAACATCACTTATCTATGTATAAGGATCCAGAATATAAACTCTTTGGGTTGGAAATCAATATTGTAAAAATCACACACGGAATGACAAACTTATACTTATATACACCCTTTCCACCTGCGGTGAAGGGTATACAAATGGCGGTATAAGACTAATGTGGACATAAAAGGATATTTTGTTTTATTTTAAATCTCTTAAAAGACATTCGGTATTCGTTTGCTATATTTAAACATTCTTCGCTTGCCTCCTACTTAAGTCTAACAAACATCAGGGTTAAACAAAACCTTAAAAAAAATTCCAACCAACCTCCGGGCTTACTTGACCTAGATAAGTCTTTATTTTGTTTGAAATAATTATGGCAAAGACATTTTCAACTTTAAGTCAACTTTTTTACATTTTCAATGAGCCTGTCAAATATTAGACATTTTTCATTTTTTTATCTCTCCACATACACACACACATTTATATTATTTTATACTCATTTATATTTATAATAAATAATATTTATACTTAAACATACTCGTATACACTTTATCAACTTATGTATAAATATTATTTAAAACAATATTCAGAAGGTAAATGATAACAAGAACTCACCTGTGTTGGTAAAACAATCAATGCCACACATATCATTATCACCATGTACAACTGCGAAGGCCAAATATCAGGTACAAAATCACCGTAACCAACTGTTGAAAAGGTGACAACGACATAATAAGTTGATTGAAATAAATTCAAATGACGATGGCCAGCTCGTTGAAAATGTTGTATGCCGCAAACACTACAACAGGAAGATAAAAAAGTTTTGAGAAAAAATATTTTCGTTAGAAGAAAAGAACAATGATAAAAGTAAACAAAGAGACAGGGACAATGTTATCCAGTGCACTTTTTCGTATAAAACCTATTGCTGATGTTTAAGGAAATTTAAATAAATGTCTTTTTGTGCGGCATTAAGAAATGATAAGGAACAGGTGTACCGGAGAATAAGTAACACAAAGAGTGATTTTTTAAGAAAGTAAGTTTTGAAGGGTTTACTTTAAAAAAATCTTGAAAGTTTAAGAAAGTACTTTTTTAAAGTACTTAACAAATTGTTTTAAAAGTACTTTTTGAAAAAAACTTTTTATAGAATTACCTTTTAATAATATCCATTAAAAAAAGTATCCAAAAGGGTATTAAAAAAAGTTTTATAAAAAAGGACCATTTAAAAAGGTACCTTCTAAAAAGGATCATTTAAAAATCACATTTTTAGGAATGAAGCCCCTTTATCCCCCTTTTAAATAATTTACCTTAAAAATGACATCAAAACGATGCATTTAAAAAAGTACCGTTTATAAAGTACTTTAAAAAAGAACCATTAAAAAACAAACTTCCTACAAAGGATTGTTTCAAAAGTAAAATTTTAGAAGTTAAACCCTTTAAATCCCCTATTAAACAATTTACTTGTAAAAAGTGCATTTTAAACGCAGTGTATTTTAAGAGTTTTAAAAAGTACATTTAGAAGAAGTTTTTTAAGCTACCTTTTAAAAATATATTTTAAAAATACCTTTTAAAAATTTACCCTTTAGTTGATATAGTTGAAACGGTATTTTATTTTACCTTTTCAACTAAATTAGCTTTAAAATAAATAACTTTTTTAATGATAGCTTCTAAAAATGTCTTTAAAACAATACCTGCTATAAAAAGTACCTCTAAAATATACATTTGAAAACTTATCTATCTATTTTTAAATTTTAACGAAGAACCATTCAAAAAGTCCCTTTCAGTAAGGCAACATTTAAAAAATAACATTAAAATGACAAGCTTAACTTAATAGAGCAACAGTGACTTACATTGTTTAATAGAACCCAAAATATGGACCTTTTCAAAAACCATAATTTCAAAAGCTTACTTTAAAGAAGGACTTTAGAGGACTTAATAGTACCTTTGAGGTACATTTGAAAAAAGAATTTTTTAAAGTACATTTTGAACTATAATTTTCTTAAAAGTTTTGTACAGTTTAGTGAAGAAAAACATTTATTTGTGAATGTAAGAAACAAGGACTTAGTAAATTAAGAAAAAAGTACCTGTAAAAGGTACCTTTCAAAAAGTGCCACTTATCTTTAAAGTAAAAAAACCTTTTTAATAAAGTGTCTTTAATGAAGTTTTTTTCTTCTGGTAAAAACTTCTTATAAAAGCACTTACATAAAGTACCTTTTGAAAAAAAAAATAGAAAAAAATCAACTAGAAAAGGTACCTGGTTAAAAAATACTTAATTTTAAAAAGTATCTTTTGAAATAAATACTTTACACAAAATGATCTTCAAAAAGCACGTTAAAAAGTGTGTACTTGCAGTAATATCCCTCTAAAAAAGTTTAAAAATTAAAAAAAATACCTTTAAGAAAGAGTACCCCAAAAAAGTACCCAACAGTTTTACTTTGTAAAAATATTTCCAAAAAAGTACTTTTCAAAAAAGTACTTTTCAAAAAAATACTTTTCAAAAAAGTACTTTCCAAAACTAAGTACTTTTTCGAAAAGTAACTCTGAAATTAAGAATCCACGAGTATTGCATATTTACTTTTTTACTTTTGATAATTTTACTTAATTTATAAATTTTTATGTCTTACCTTGTGAAAACTAAACACAGCAGTGTGGCTGACAATATTGTCAATTGTTGTGACAAGGCGGACTGTGATTTTTGCATGGCACGATGTAAATCGTTCTTTGAGGAAATAAAAAGGGATTTTTATTATTACCAAAAATTCTTAACAAATATAATTAATTATTTCCAAAGAAAAGAAAAATAATACTTACGAACATGTTTTCGAGTGAACGTTTTGCTAACCAGCAATTTAGGAATATGGGTATAAATAGATTTCTTAGAGGCGGCCATAATATCTAAATGGTATTAAAATTATAAATTGTTATTTAATAAAGATTAACATTTTTAAAAAATTAACTGTAACAAAGATTTATAGCATGACATTGTTAAGATAAAGGGGGCTCATAAAAAGGCCCTAAAAGTACTCAATTAATTTTGTTAAAATAAAACTTACCGTTATTGCAAAAGGTATTGTCGTAATTAATTCTAATATAAAATGAAATGATAGGATCTGTTGCCATATATTTCCCTACAATACAGCAGCATTGGAACAAAGGCATGTTGAAATACAAGAAAAATTAGAAAAAATAAATTAAATAAGAAAAAAAAACAAAAAAAAAAAAAACATTAATATTGTTGAGATATACGTATCATATTTAAAAAATGAAATAAATCAAACTAACGTCACATGTACTCTCTAAAACTATTGAACCTTTAGTGCTAAAAATATCTTCACTTAAATAGTTGCAAGCACAAAAATGCAACTCTAGGGAAATCTTTGATCGGGTATATGTTGCAAAATACATCTCTGCTTTTGGCTACGAGAATATATTTTTTAATTTAGCAACATTCTGTTTAATTTAAATATTTTATATTTTATTAAAACAAGTTAGAGTGCTATATCGAATCTTATATATCCATCAACATAGTTATGTTAAATATTCCCGTAATATAATAAGGGAATTTAACAATAATATACATTCGGTTTTTTCTTTTGATTTTCAACTTCATTATTACAAATATTATCGAAATATAGAATTTTTTTGTAATAAAATTATATAGAAAATTTTTTGTAAAAATTTTATTAAAAATTTTTGGTAAATTTTTATATAAAACTTTATGTACAATTTTTATATAAAACTTTTGCTTTTGTTGAAAATTTTTTGATAATTTTATAGTTTTTTTTTAATTTTATCCAACATTTTTTGTTAAAAATTTAAGGAAAATTTTTTTTGAAAATTTTATCGAAAATTTTTTGTCAAAATTTTATCGAGAATTTTTTTGTGAAAATTTTGTCGAAAATTTTTAGTCAAAATTTGTTAAAATTTTATAAAAAAAATTTTGTTAAAATTTTATAAAAAAAATTTTGTTAAAATTTTATAAAAAAAATTTTGTTAAAATTTTATAAAAAAAATTTTGTTAAAATTTTATAAAAAAAATTTTGTTAAAATTTTATAAAAAAAATTTTGTTAAAATTTTATAAAAAAAATTTTGTTAAAATTTTATAAAAAATTTTTTTAAAATTTTATAGAAAAAAATTTTTAAAAATTTTATCAAAATTTTTTTGTAAAATTTTATCGAAATTTTTTTATAAAAATATTAGCGAAATTGTAAAATATTTTATAGAAATTGTAAAATATTTTATAGAAATTTTATCGAAAATTTTTTGTTGAAATTTTAACCCATATTTTTATGAAAAAATATGATGAATATTTTTTGTAAAAATATTCTGAAATTTTTGTAACAATTTATAAAAATTTTTTTTAAAAATTTTACCGAACATTTTTTGTAAAAATTTAATGGAAAATTTTTATAGAAATTTTGTAGATAGTTTTTTGTTTGTGTTTTTTTGTTTATTTTAGAAACTTTCTTTTTTACAACACTGTTTTTGGTGGAACATGTTACTGTTAAACATGTTCATGTTTGGTCTATAATTCAACCATAAATCGACTTACGAACGAGCAACGCTTGCAGACTATTGAATATTATTACCAAAACTCATGCTGGTAAAATTGGTTGAACATCCACTTTTTTATCGAAAAATTGTGTTCAGCGGCGAAGCTGATTTTTGGTTAAATGGATACGTGATCAATCAAATTTGACATGCTGCTATTTTGTTCAAAATTTTTTGCACCAATTAAATGTTTTAATTAGTTTCAAATTAAAGTTAAATTAGATTTGTTTTTGGTTCAAATATATATTTGTTTAAAACAGAAGAAAAAAATCCTAGTTAAACAATTAATTGAATTAATTAATTATTTAATTAAATTTTAATCTGAAACCAATTAAAATCTTTAATTGGTGAACACATTTTTTTTACATAATTTTTTTAGAGAATTTTTTATAGGTTCTCGGAATTTCAATTTTTTCCTGATCATTATAAAATATAAAAATACTAACATCACAAAATCCAGATAAATATTTTATTTTTTCTATTGACTTTAAAGTATAAAATGCACTTATACCACTTTTAAAGAAAACGCCTCTCATATATACTTATTTCGCGTTCTGTGACTCAACGGTTAACAGATTTATCTTTTTTGCTATACTCACATTTAAAAAAACAACTCACCTTATAGCCAAGATATGTTAATAGAACGGCTTCTGTTAGTGACACTAATGCTAAAATTAATTGTACAGCCCACAAGACAGTGGGACGATTAACCCACAATATTGCCTCCCAATTGATAATTGGATTCTCTTGAAATTCCTCTTCGGTTAATTCGGCCGAAGCTAAAAATTCTGTTTTATTGCTAACATTACAGCCATAACTGTTTAAGGAAGAATTTATTTAAAAAAAGATAAACGTTTTTAATTTCTTATTACTTTTGCATGAGATATATTTTCATAACTTACCATGTGGAGTATGTTGGATTTGAATCCGTTATCACACGTAAAATATATAAAACACAAGCTAATAGTTTAAAAAATAGATCAGCTATACGTATTCGTAAACCTGTTGAAAAAAAGGAAAAAAAAATATTGCAAATCAAGTCAAAACAAGAGGGTAGAATTATAAGAAATAAATTACTTTATCATTACGTTTTTAGACTATACTCACAAAAAAAAAATATTTTCACCAATTAAAGGTTTTAATTGGTTAAAATTTAATTAAACAATTAATTGATAATTAAACAATTAATTGATTGTTTTAAACAAATATATATTTGAATCAATTAAAAAATTAATTGAAATTTAATTTAAAACTGATTAAAACTTTAATTGGTGTTAAATTTTTTTGTACTTGTATTTCGATCGGTTTTAAGTTTAAGTTTTTCTGATTTCTTTTGGTTCAGGAGATTAATACTTTAACATAGCTGCGACACACACTATTGCTTAGATGAAGATATAGATTTCGGTATTATTCTTTCTCCTTTAGAGTGCACTGAAGAAAATAGAATAGAAATATATATTAGAGGAATTTACGAGAAACTGCAGATACGCCCGTTCCCGCGAGAAATTCTAACTCGAGTCAATCAAGCAAGAAGACAAGCCTATAATTGAATAAGTCGGCAGAGTTTGTAGTTTAACTAAACTTAATGAATGCAATCGTAAAACTGGAAAATGTTTATTTTTAGGATCAAAGCCGCAGAACTGCACCAAATTATGTTATGGTAGCAACGCAGTGGGATACTAAAAATCAAAAAAGGTGACAGGGGATAAATACTTTTAGTAAGGCTCGAAGAAGTCCTCGGGAAGAATAGTAAAAATTACATGAAATATTTCATTCATATCTTTCACCTTTCAACACGAATCCTGCAGTGAACGATCAAAGAAGAAAAAAAAAACATCAATAAGGAAGATAAAAGAAAGTGAAATATTTCGTTCATATATTTATTTTTTTATCATTGACGTTTTAACATAAATCATTCAGTGAAAGATCAAAGAAGAAAATAATCTTTCAGGAAGAAAAAATATTAAAGAACACATATCGTTCACTGAAAGACATGAAATATTATTATTGAAACACTGTGCAGATAAAAAAATTTAATTACACATACTCGTACATAAAGTCTCACGAAAGGTGTAGTGAAGATTAGAGTATCAAAAATAAATAAAAGATGAAAGCTGATATACGAAAGGTAAAATGAAAGATAAACGGTGCAAGATCAAAGATCTATATAAAAAATATATAATATTTCTTATACTTGGCTGAATTATTTAACTAAAAGTATTTCACTCATAAACGACACGAATCGCTTTATAATTAAGATACCCCAATCCTGGAGACAGATGTGAAACAGAATTGCGTCAGTACCTCGCACGTTGCCTTAACCTGAATCTTGTTGCGCTTAGCAACATAACAAGTAGTGATTTTAGAACATCACTAGCAGGACCATGGCAGACCATTTAAACTCCCGATACGCCATTTGTGATCGATGAATTGAAGTACAACAGAACACCGGATGAAAAACATATCTTCCCGTGATTTAGGTCGAAACAACAGTCACCACTTTACACTCCAAAAGGCCTCACCGGTAATAGGGGCGGAAGCATTAGCGTTAAAGAGTTAAGAATCTCCCTGACTCTATATCTCTGAGGGACTATATATGTCGTATTGGCCTTAATCTGATGTTGATCTTGTAACAGGTTGCGTGCAACAAGACAACAAGCAACAATTTTAAAACATTACCGACAGAACATATTTATACCTATTGTTTAGACTTGCGTGGTGTGCATAACAGTTTGTAATTAATTACACAATTTAATTACGCAATTATATGTAACTTTAATTTTTCAATTACAGTCAATGTGTAATTGGATATTCTCAATTATATATTACAAGTATGTAATTGGAATTTAAATCAGGAAGTCAATTACACCTACTTGTAATTGAAAATTGTGATAAGGTAATAATCATTACTTTAAATGTTTTAAGGTAATAATCATTACTTTAAATGTTTCATTACATGTCATTTTAATTAATTTTTTATAAATAAAATTATATGTAATTCGTAATTAAAAATTTTCAATTACAAGTTAATGTCAGTTTTTAATTACAATGACATTCAACTACTTGTAATTGTAATTGAGATTGTTTTCAATTACATATTACATGTAATTTGTAACTGAAAAATTTCAATTACAATTACTTGTAATTGGAAATTATTAATTAAAAATTACATGTAATTATTTGAAGAAAATCAATTATAATTACACTTTAAGTAATGATTATTGCCTTATTACAATTACAATTACTTACAATTTGTAATTCAAAATTTCCTATAACAATTACATGTAATGTGTAAGGGAATATTATCAATTACAAATTAAATTAAATTCCAATTACTTTTAATGTGTAACTGAGAATATCCAATTACACATTACCTGTTATTTTAATTGTAATTGAAGTGTAATTGAATCTCACTATGTTTGCCCATTGCTTAGAAGTTAGAGTACATATAAATACTTGCCACTCCATTGGTGGCTATTTTTGAAGTTTAACAGCACACTGAACTAAAAACAGACCTTCCTGTGGTGGTCAAAACCTCAACTGCCGCATTACTACCCAAAGTACCAATATCCAGGCAAAAACACTTGTAGTCCTGAGTGGCTACGCGTTCCCGTGGTACCAGTCGTTTGGACACTGCTAAGTCCTCGAAAGTTCTTATCATCCAGCTATATACTCCGTCTAAGCCCTAAGGACTAGTTCCGTTTATACACCGAAAGCATTAGCATTCTTAGTTAATCACCTAGGCAATATGCCCCGAGAAACCCTGCCGGAGAGGCAACGAAATACTGATGAAAATGAAGTTTGATAACTAGTAGCCAATAGCCAAAAATCACTAGACCCGTAATAAAGATTATTGATTATTTAGCGATATATAAAAAGATCGAAAACGGGAAATGATTGAATAAGTGGTCTGTTTCATTTTAACCCCTACGCAATTATTATTATTTTTTTAAATTATTTATTTTATGTATAAAAACTTTTTGCTTATTCAAATTCAACAGCAGGTTAAATAATTATAATAAAATTTTAATCGGTTTCTAAATGTGTAACATTTTAAACTTTTTGCAATTTAGCTCACGCACACTTATGCACACATTTCGCCATTATGGTAAATTTGATTAACAAATTGACATATTTAATGATTGTTTTTAAAGTTTTTGTTTAGTTTAATTTTGATTATTTTAATTGTTTTAGCGGTAAATTGAAATTCTCATGGTCACTTTCACAGCGGCATAATTAAGTTAAAAATATAAATTTTTTAATCTAATTTTAAAATTTTTAAATATAAAATTTAAATTGCTCTTAAAAGTATTGCTACAAAAAGAAATTTATATTTTATTTAATATATGTATATATTTTTGCTCTTAACGCTATTTGTCATTATCATGGCCATCACTTACTTGATCTCTGATTCTTAATGAAGTAAAGTTGCAGTCTTTCTTTGAATGTATTTTCATTAACGTAGTATTCTACACGGACTCTGCAAATAACAAAAAAGAGATAAAAGAAAGTTAATTAAAATATTTTAAGGATGAATATAAATTTCAATTAAGAATGATACAAGACATAAAATAACCCAAGGTCATACAATTCATACACATTCTCTTTAAAAAATGAAACGTCATGGTTCCGTTTCCTTTAGAAAATAAATTTTGTTTTGTAAAAAAAAAAAAAAAAAAAAAAAAAAAATTAATTTAAAAAATTACTCATATCAGACAAAAATAATTGCTTTAATTTTTTAATAAAAGCAATAGTTTTCAAAGCGGCTAAAATAGAAAAAAGAACCTTTTAATTACACAGAAAAAATATTTGGCAAACAATTAAAGATTGTATTAGTTTTAAATTAGAGTTCATTTAATTTTTTAATTAATTCAAATACATTTTTGTTTAGAGAACAAAAAAAAAAAAAAAAAAATTATTAACCATATAATTGAATCAGTTATTTATTGAATTAAGTTTTAATCTGAAACCTTTAATTGGTGAAAATATTTTTCTCTATGTGTATAGAAGACAATATTTTTCAAAAAGTTTTTTTTCATTTCTTGCAATTAGACAACAAGTTATAAACAAAGAATAAAGTTACAAAAAACCACTTAGTGTAATAGTGTAATATCTCAAAAATTTCGAATATAAAATTTACACATAAATTTATATGTGATCGCTCAAATAGAAAGCGACATAAATAAAAAAAAGTTGACTGGTTTTCTAAACGTTTTCTACGAGTGTAAATGGTTTGAAATTACCGATTATGACAGACATTTTTTTTGGTACTCAATTAGACAATGATAAATTAATATTTCGACCTGAGAAACCCTTCGATGGGAGTCTGAGACCACTTCCATTAGATTTATCACAAAAATTTACTCAAGTTACAAAAAAAAAATAGTTAACCCGTTAAAACGGTTCACTGACGAACTTCCAAGTTTGAAAAAAATTTTGAAAAATTTTATTATTTTTTTCTGTACTCGGCTTACATGCAAAAAAAAAAAATCAAACTTCTAACACGAATTTGGCTTCGGTTAGATGCGGCACCAAACTCATTCGATTCTCTATCTATCAGTCCCTTGTGCGTTTACAGAGTTCGTAAAATTTTGTATTATCGTTTTTTACAATAGAGAAGTCAGTGGAATTTTGCGGCGAATAAATGTATTTCTACCATTTGCGGCGAATAAATGTATTTCTACCATTTATTCGCCGCAAAATTCCGCTGACTTCTCTATTGTAAAAAACGAGCAGGTTGTGGAGCAGGTACGATATAATGTAAAATTTATATAAGCCCAGAAAGTTATCATGTTTCTAAAATACACTTTTAAGCAGAGTAAGAAAATAAAAAAACCGTTGTTTTCGTTTTGAAAAACGACACAGAAACAATGAGAACGATTGTACCATTTTGTTTTGTATTGTTTTTAGTTATAAAACCAACTGTACAAAGAAGACAACGAGGACAAAAGAAAAAGCGTTTGTGAAAAAACCTTTTGCAAACGTTGGCTAAACGGTTTGCTCATTATGAAAAAAGCTGTATTAGAGAGATATTGACAGCTTAAAGGATGTTTTGTTTTTATTGTTGCTTATTAAGACTTACTAGAAGAAAAATAAACTAAAAAGAAATTCAAGAAAGCAAATCATAAGCAGGCGAAAATTGAACAAATTAAGGTTATCACGCAATAAAATTTTGAAGTCAGGCTTGAGTTAGCCCTAGTCTCTCTAAGTTGAAGGAAAATTTTTATTACAAATTAGGTGATTAATTTTAAAGCAATAACGGGAAAATTTTATTTTAGCAATTGTATGATGGATATTAAAAAATTAATTAAAAATATTTTTTTTGGTTTAGGTCATGTACGAAACGATTAAAAAATTTAAATTTTTGTATTTTTGCATGAAACGTGTGCGCAAAGTTTTTTTTGTTTTTATACACTGTTTTAAAAAGTTGAATACAGTAGATTTGGGTTTATTAACATTTTTTTTGGCAATATTTCATACAGTTTATTTCTGCTTTATTCATTAAAAATTTTTAAACAAAAAAATAATATAATAAAACAGTAACTCATTTCCTGTCTGTTTGTGTTCGCATCACCTAAAAACTACTTGATGGATTTTAATAAAATTTTGTAAGGTAGTACCTTAGTATCCTGACTCTAATATGGGATACTTTTTCTTCGCGAAAATATCTTATTTCCAAGAGAAAGTGGATAAAAAGCATTAAAGGTACTCAGCTATTTTAGTAAGAATGAGACCCTTTAAAAACTAAAGACATAAACTATAACTGAAGCATTAACCGATCTACTTAAACAATGCACATCGGTTTGTGCTTCAGTTATGGTTGATGTATTTGATGTAGGGACAAGAACCTTAGTAAAGTAAATACATAAACCATAAGTGAAGCACTAAAGCAGAAGCAAAATCAAACAAAATATTGCAAGGACGCTGACGAAGTGGCGGGCATAGCTAGTAATAGAACAAACGCCTAGAACAGGCCTGCCAAGACATTTTTGCTCACCTATAAATAGAATTGGCGCTTGCGATCGATATGGTAATTTTTTTTTTTAAATTCTACGTGCTCAGTTGCTCTGTATAGCTGAAATATGTTCAATAAATTTTTATGTTACTTACCTTTGCCCCAAATTTAGGTTTATCATTTTGCAAATCTTTCTACATTAAACTAAGGGGTAGTTAAATTTTAACGGGCCGATGTTGATTTTGATTAAAACACAAATTATTTAGGAAATTATTTTCATTTCTTTTTATTTTGATAATATTGGTATGCTTCAATTATGTATGGAACAAAATATCGGGCATCCATCCGATTCTTCAAATTTTCGATGACGTTGAGGCATAATTGAGGTTCGATGCCGTTAATGTGCCGAGCTATCTCATCCTTTAGCTCTTGAATTGTTGCTGGCTTATCGACGTATACCTTTTCTTTCAAATAACCCCAAAGAAAGAAGTCCAACGGTGTCAAATCACATGATCTTGGCGGCCAATTGACATCGCCACCAGGTGAGATTAAACGGCCATTGAATTTATCGTGCAAGAGAGACATCGTTTCGTTAGCTGTGTGGTAAGTGGCACCGTCCTATTGTTACTACATATCGTCCACATCCAAATGTTCCATTTCGGGCCATAAAAAGATCGTTATCATCTCAGGATAGCGAACACCATTCACAGTAACAGCCTGACCGGCCTCATTTCGGAAAAAATACGGCCCGTTGATGCCGCCAGCCCTTAAACTTCACCAAACAGTCACTATTTGTGGGTGCATTGGTTTTTCGACAATCACTCTTGGATTAACATTCGCCCAAATGCGGCAATTCTGCTTATTGACGAATCCACTGAGGTAAAAATTTGCCTCATCACTGAAGATGATTTTCTCCGAAAATTGATCATCCACTGTTGCCATTCCTTGACACCATTCTGACCATTGCTCGATTATGTATATTGCCATGGTTCCAAATGACTTATTCTGAAATTAAGAAATGTCAAATTAAATGCAAAAAAAAAAACTTTACGTTTAGGTGTGGTTCACATTCAGCATCGGAACTTAAAATGTAACCACCCGATGGAAACAACAAAAAAAAAAAATTAAATAATCACAACATGTAAAAAAACGTAATCTTAAAAATTCCGTGACGAAATAGTTATCTAGATATTAATTTTTATTGCAGTTGAATAAAAAAAGTTGTCACTTATTATTAGAACGTCGTTGTAACAAAAATGAATTTTAAGAAATTTGTATACTTGTCCTTAAAGTTGAGTAGAAGTAATTTTTTTGTGCACACTTTTTAGAGGAAACATACATTAGGCAGAAATTAAAAGTAGGCCTAAAGTAAATTTAACCTATAAAGTAGAGTTTTCTAAATTTTATTCCCATTACTATAGATACTTAATCACCAGTAAGTTTTAATTTTTAAAATTTTTTTTTTAAATCAATACTACGTTTCAATTGCCTTTTAATAACACTTCCTTTTGTATTTTTACGGATTGTTAGATTGCAAAAGGACTTATTTATTATTTATAGTTTTCTTTTTTTTAAATGAATATCTAAGTAGACATGATGTATCCTCTTACTTTTATAAGCCTACATTTAACTAATATATATTTTTGCAAAATCATAAAGATATCAGCGCTGTGGTAGAAAATAAAATCTCTTGAAAGAAATTTAAAATAGAATTGTCACCGTTGGCAACATATTCTACCATAAATATCTTAAATGTAATATATTGCTCATGATTCGTGACATATACACGTGCACATACTTACATATACTAAAGAACTCTTATAGTTTTATAAACTTAGCTCTTCTATAAAGAGATAATGTCATGAACTCAACAGTTCTGATGGTAGGAATTTGCAATAATTTGCTCCATAGTCTTTAATTGGTAAGATATGGTTTCGGTAGCTTTATATATTACTAGCTGTGCCCGTCTCGTCTTGGGCATCCTGACAATATTTTGCTCGATTTCGTTTTGAAAGTATTCCACACCAATTAAAAGACTCTTACTTTTATAGTGCTTCAGTTATGGTTTAGGTATTTACTTTATATAAAAGTACCTATACCTGGATAAAATTCTAAAATTTATAAAATATTCTAAAATTCAAAAAATTATTGTAAACCTCTGTAAGAGGTGTTTAAAATATTTTAATAACAATGTAATTACACAAAGTAAAAATACAAATTAAATACATATTGCAAAAACTGGTGCCATCTGTTACGCAGTAGTTGCAAAAATAAAAAGGTGAGTTGAAAAAATAACCGTGTTGAATATAAACGTGTTGAAAATATACCAGTTTTAAACCGGAAATTGAGTTTTTAAAGCTTTTTCTCCACTTTCTCTTGGAAATAAGATATTTTTGCATAAAAAAATATCCTATATTGGAATCAGGATACTTAGGTACCTCCTAACAAAATTTTGTTAAAATTCATCCATTAGTTTTTACGTGATGCGAACGCAAAAGAAAAGCAGACAGACGGAAATGATTTACTATTTTATTATATGAAGAGATGTAAATAGATTTCTATCCGCAACAAATACTAATACTGAGTGTTGCCAAAGTTTTATTTTTTTATTTTATATTTATTCCAAATGTTCATGTTTAGTATCCTCCATCAGAACTGTAGGGCTAGTTGCAGCACAAGCATAAGACGTTTATTAGATAAGATAGTTAACCTTAACAATTCATAAGTATATTTTAGTTTTGTGTTCTTCTCAGCACGTACACATTCAATACAAATATTTATATTTAAACTTTTTCTGAATGTTTGTGTTTGAGAAACTTAAAGTGAAAGTGACAGCGAAAAATTTCAAATGACGGTTTGCGTGTACCTCTACATGTTTCTCTCATATGTTTAGCTGTATTCTTAGAGATTTGAGATAAATAATAAATGTGAATGATGGCGTAGCAGAAAAATCGTACATGTACAGTGATGTTGCAATATAAATAGCCGCAATAAGATTAGTACCGGTTTACGAGGCGGGAAACGTAACTGTTGCAAGCTGTAGGTTTAGTTTTTTAAAACAATTTAAAAGTAAAGGATAAGCAATTGGTTTATTGTTTCCATCTTTTACTTTGCTTATTTCTAGTCTAGTTATAGTCGTTATAGAAATAATTACTTTATACACAGCAGGAAAATACTAGCTAAAGCGGCATAGCAACTGATACTACATTGGACAAGTCAAGATGTCTCTATATATACCAATACCCAAAGTAGGGTGACAGCAGCTTGTTAACCCAGCCTGAATAACGCATCCTCTTATTGCCCTACTAGAATTGAAGCGGTCGTGTGCGATTTCAGTGACAAGAGAGCCGTCTAATTGTCAATATAAATGTCGACAGTCCTTCCCTCTAATATTTCTATCAACTAGAACTCTAAATGGATCTCTAAGTTTCTCTGAATAGAAACCACAACCAATGCCACATATCTTCTTCAATTGATCAGTCTATAGCCTGGTGTTGCACTCTTACATTATACTCGTGCCTCAATAGACCGATTGATAGCGTGCTAGTCTATCAGTCTGGAGGTTGCAGGTTCGATTTCCGCCAAAGACTCTGGGTGTTTTCTGGAGACAAGCAAAAAAGCTTCGCAGAGGTAGTGTTGTCTTTTTTTTTGTATTCCATCCATTCCCGGTTAGAAGAAAAAAGTACCTTAAAAAAAGTTCAATTGAGGCAGTAATTAGTCGGAAGGTACTCGTAAAGACAGCCTATCTGAGTTCCTAAATCATAGATCTTCTTCTATCCGGATTCAGACAATTCATGAAGGTCTATTGGAATTAGGTAGAGTTTTTTTATTCAGCTTCTCTACAGGAATAGTATGGAAACAATCCGTAACACATGGGTCACAACATATTTCCTACTTATAGCGGTCGATCATACTAAAGATCCATATTTGGGGATTTAAAATCCATTTTAGACCATACATTCTGTAATCGTTTTATCGCATATTTGCCTTCCAAAATAATTTTGAGTCCAGTTAATACCCTGGTCTATTATCTATTAGTTACTGATCAATTAACTGAATATAACACTGCACAGTGGGGCAGAATCAAAATATTTTGGAAATAACTCAGCCATTTGTAAAGGGCTAGGCCGAAATTTGACATGAGCTTAGCAGAGGAATATCTCGGCTTAAGTTTTGATAGAGGCCACCATCCACTTGCCAGGGGTGGCGCTATGTGGTCTCAAAGTTGTGTACCTCGCCCCTGTAAATTATTTTAGACCTTGGCATTTCTTTCTGCTCATGACAAATTTTGGATCAATCGCCCTTTACTAGCTATAGAGCAGACTTAGGGGAATGTTAATTACAGTTTTTAATTAATTATTCATGCAATTACGCAATTATATGTAAGCGTAATTGGAATTTTTCAATTGCAATTACGTTTCACTTTTAGTAATTTTAATTGAGTTTGTTTTCAATTGCGCATTACATGTAATTTGTAATTGAAAAATTACAATTAAAATTATTTGTAATTGGAAATTTTCAATTATAAATTACATGTAATTGTAATTGAAAAAAACCAATTATAGTTACATGTAATGAAAATTTTAAGGAATATAATCGCATTTTGTTTAATAGAAAGTAATGATTATTGCATAATTACAATTACACATACTTGTAATTTGTTATTGAAAATTTCTAATTACAATTACAAGTAATGTATAATTGGAAATGTTCACATGGAATGTGTAATTGAAAATATTTAATTACAAATTACAAGTTGTTGTAATTGACTTTAACCCTGCTTTAAATTACAATTAGAAATACTTGTAATTGAAAATTTTCAATTACAAATTGTATTACAAATTGAAAATTTTCAATTATATCAAAAAATTCAATTGTAATTGAAAATTTTCAATTTGTAATTGTAATTGAAATTGAAAATTTTCAATTTGTAATTGTAATTGAAAATTTTCAATTACAAATTACAAGTAGTACAACTTTACTTTAGTTTACAAATTTACAATTTAGTTTAAATTTACAACTTCGTAATGAGTAATTTTAATTGTAATTGAAATGTAATTGAATCTCCCCCTGTCTGCTATAGAACAGCGCCCCCTATGATAAGCTATTAGGAATATAAAAAATCTAATGCGAATCCGAAAAGAATTTATGGCTTGTTGTGGCTGGAATACGAACTCGGCGACTCTTAATAGCCGAAGTGCTAACAACCTGAGCTACCGCATCCTCGATAACTTTGCTCCATCATGCATTAGTAATAACATATTAATATTGATTAACTTACAAAGGTCTGGAATTTAAAGGACCAACAAACTCTGCTTCTTACCATTGGCAAAGGTGAAGGCTATGAAGCGAAAAACATGAAAATCTCATTTGACGAAGTAACGGGGAAAAATGCTAGCATTTGTTCATTAAAAATCGGAACAACTGCGTTTCTTAATTGAACAAAAAATTAAAAAAATGTTTAGCTTTAATCCAACAGCTGGATGCAATGACATTTGTTTCTATTTACTTTTGTATTTATTGTAATTCTTAAAGGTAAATTTACTACTGTTGTTTACTTTCAAAATTTCCTTGAGGAACTTTAATATTTACGAGTATTTTTCATATTCATGCCTTTGCTGTGCACGAGGTAAGCTTTCATTATACCAAAAGTTTGTCATGCCAGTATCTGGCAAAATTTCTAGAAAATTTACAATTTAAATGGTAGAAAATTCTTCTATTAAACTGAAATGTGTGCTGAGTGTATGTGCGAGTACATTTCATTTAATATTTTTGTGGATGAAAATTTCATTTAAAACCAGGCCAGAGGTAAAATTAATGCGAGGTGGGTGCTTTAAGTGCTTTTTACTCTTACATCTACGTAAGTTCATGGGCTAGAGCATATCCAAGTATGTGTAAAGCTTAATTAGCTTTGCTTAATTAGCCCAATAGTCTCCTTTTAGTGTATTTTTCTTTAAGAAGTCAATACAAAGGTTCTATGGACATTTTAAAAACCCTTGGCCAAAACCTTACCAGCCGATTCCAATGTTTTTACGTTCTGATTCAGCTAGTAAAATCCATTGCTTTGAATGTTTTATTTTTATTTTCTGGTATATAGAGTGCAAATATATCGTCAGAGACTCCCTCAGAAAACGCCGCGTAATAAATTGTATTTTCAGTTGTATTTTTTCGTGATTCTAGCTTTTTTTATCCAATCTGTCTGGGCATCGGGCATAACAGCAACCTGGACCTAGTTAGTAAGAAGGTTAGGGAAGCTCAAATGCCGATGGAATGCATGAGTAGAATAAAAATAGTCGAAATACTGCATCGGATACTCATTGCAAAAGGCGTAATACACAATGAGTGTATGGAGAATGACAGCAGCATTGTTACTGACGATTATCTTGTGGACGGTAGAGCAGGAGCAAGTGTATACTCAGCTGAGCTGAACTTGTCCCGTAGTCTGCGTTTGGGGGAGTACGTCTCCGTTTACTAGACATAATTGCATTGACTGCTATATGCATTGGATCACCTGCTGGAATTTCGGGTGCAGGGAAGAAAGGTTCTCATTCCACTAGACAACCAGTCTGGTACAAAGCGCATAAGGCAGGTGAACGTGTTTTTCAAACTTAACAGATGTGCCTCGGCTAATGAGGTAACATTGATGTGGGTTAAGGGCCACATAGGCACATTAAGGTGCTTACAAGGTGCAATTGATTCAAGAACTAAAGCCCCTTGATCATTCCAAACGTCGTCAATGGACAGAATGGTGGCAAGAATGGCATCTTAAGTGATGAGGCATATTTTCACCTCAGTGGATTCGTCAATAAGTAAAATTGTAGCATTTGGGCGAACGATAATCCAAGAGTGATTGTCGAAAAACCTATGTATCCACAAAGAGTGACTGTTTGGTGCCTATTTATGGGCTTGCAGCATCATCGTACTGCATTTTTTCCAAAATGAGGCCGGTCAGGCAGTTACTGTGAATGGTGTTCGATATCGTGAGAAGATAACGAACTTTTTATGGCCCGAATTGGAAGGTATGGATGTAGACGATGTGTGGTTTCAACAGAACCACACAGCTAACCAAACAATGGTTCTTTTGCGCGACGAATTCAATGACCGTGTTATCTCACGTGGTGGCGATGTCAATTGGCCGCCAAGATCATGTGTATTGACACCGTTGGACTTCTTTCTTTTTGGTTATTTGAAAGAAAAGGTGTACGTCGATAAGCCAGAAACAATTCAAGAGCTAGAGGATGAGATATCTCGGTACATTAACGGCATAGAACTTCAATTATGCATCAGCGTCATTGTAAATTTGAAGTATTTTATTCAAAATCAACATCGGCCCTTAAAATTTAACCACCATTTACAATGGGTGAACTTATTAAACCTGAAAAGGTGGAGGGAGACCACTAAGTATAGGCAGGCTCGAATGGTGCTCAAAGAGCCCATGGACAGGAAGACCAGTAAGATGCTCAGATACAATAGAAGTACCTTAAGCTGGATGCCTGCGTTAGTGGTAGGTCATGGAAACTTCAAGTATCATCTAGCCATGATGAAAATCGAAGATGGCTGGAAGAGGCCGCCACAGTACCATACATTGTGTGTGCAGGTTCGTCACTGGCTGGTATAAGACTTAGGACCATTGATAGCAGCTTGTTAAATATGTGGATGCCATTAGGAACCTGAGCCTTTAACATGTGCCAGCAATTACTAGAGATTGCGTGATGAGAAAGAGATTCGGCAGTTACTAGTCGACAGTCTGAAATCACTTAAGTCAAGATTAAAGGCTGCTTAGAGCAGGTGACTATGAAAGTAAGGTTGCTGAGGTCGAAAAGGGACCCATTAAGGAAGTGGTGTGCTTCGTTATTGCCCCTACATTAAGATAAAAATAAAATACTCAATCGATCGAGTATAAATTAAAATTATTGAAGCTTGTCATTTAGCATTAACTAGATCACATACTCGAAATTGTCGGTCACTTACAATTATATATAAAGGGTATTTTATCAATGATTACCAAAGAAATTGCTGCCTCAAGAGGACATCCTAAACAAGGTTTATCTCTTGTCTGAACAACAATTTGCCTAGTTGTGGCAGTCCTAAATATCGAAGATAATGATGAAGATGTTTTTTTATGACAACACTATCTGCGAATCTTTTTGCTTGTCTGCAGAAAACACCTAGCCTCTTTAAGGGGAAACGAACCCTCAAACCCCTGTCTGACAGACTATCGCACTACCAATCAGTCTATCGAGGCACTCTGTGCAACTTTATTCTATTTATTTGAAAATCTTAAAGTGTTTCATGACATATTAGGAAATAATTTATTTTATTTTTCAGAAATTGTCTTATGCTATAAACACAGCTGGCGCGAGCAACAAATTTGTCGTTGCGAATATACTTTGAAATAAATAAAATACATTTGTGTTTATGAAAATGCACACAATTAGGGAGCCCAAGAAAATCGTCGTGAATAACAAACTCTGCGATAAATTTATTTCTATTACATATACCGACAAGTCTTTTAAAACTTATAATAAATCGTATTTGTTTCAAGTAAGTGCCTCGATAGACTGATTGGTAATACCCTAGTTTAGCAGTCCGGTGGTCTGGTTGTATTCTGTAGACAAGCAAAAATCTTTGTAAAAAAATAAGTTATAAATAATGTTTCTGTAGTATTAAATTGACCTACCCTCGTACTTTTACGAAGTAAAATAAAAAATATCTAAAAAACACATGCATGCATGAACAAGTAGTTATTATGTTTCTAAATTCGTTTGAATAAATAAACTGCCAAAGCGAAAAACTCTTCAAGTGCCAGCAATATCAGCTAAACTACGAGTTGCGAAAACAGAAAAGAGCCTTAAGAAAATTGTCTTTCCAATATGAATTTGCTTTGATAAAACTTTCTCAGTCGCTTGCTGATTTTGGAGAAAGAAAAATTTAAAGTAAATAAAAAATATTATTTGAAAAAAAAAACATGAATACAGCATATCAAAGCAAACTACACGAAAGAATTCACATGCAAAATAAGCAAATCGAATTTGTACGTGTCAGTTAAAGAGTTTTTTTTAAATTTTTCTTTAACTTCAACACATGTATTCGAAGTGTTTTATGTTCTTTATATGTTGTTAAATTGCTAAATCGTAGAACAAAGATAAACAAATTTAATCAAACAAAAATTTTTAAGCAGACAAATGAAGTCTTAAATAATTCTCGCAAAAAAACCGACTTCAAAACAGATAGAAAAGCACCAATTCTAAACTAAAAATGAAAGAAGTAATCTGTAAGAATTAGATTTACAACAAATAAAAAATGCGCCACAATTAGAGGGAAAAAAGTAAAGACTATGTGTCAAGCCTGTTCCTATTACTGTTCAAAAGTTAAGCTATTTTCACCAGCATCCGTCTTTTATGGGGACACCATTCAAGCCTCTGTGTATAACGGTTTCAAAGATAGGGTCACATAGATCAAATAACATCACCTATTGGGACACCCTTTAATTTACAATTTTAAATTGAAGACCTGTTGCTATAGAGGACTTCGCCACAAAGATTCTTTGTATATTCCAACTATCTGTCTATAAGGTTCAAAAGTTTGGCCATATATATCAAATTACATGAACTATTGGGACACCCTTTACATTATAATTCCAAATATTTATACTTGTTATTATACCAGAGTAAAATAGTGGACAATCTGCCTTATTTTTAAGAGTTTGTATTTAACGGTTCTAAAGATAGGGCCATATAGATCAAATTACATAATTTATGGGGACACCCTTTAATTTTAAATTCAAATTGTATACTCAAATTGTATTCGCTATAACAGAATTTACACTACAGGTTCCCTGAAAATTTCAGCTGTCTGTCTATAACAGTTCAAAAGTTTAGCCACATACATAAAATTACATTAACTATTGGGACACCCTTTTATTTCCAAATTCAAATTTTATACTTTTTGTTATAGCTGACTTAGCAATACAGGCTCCTTGTAAATTTCAGCGGTCTGTGTATAACTGTTCAAAAGTATGGCCATATACAGCAAATTAAATGAACTATTGGAGCACCCTTTAATTTAAAATTTTGAATATTTATACATTTTATTATAACGGTCACAGTAATCGACATTCTAAAATGTTCAAGGTTTTGTCTATAACGGTTCAAAAGATAGGCACATATAGGTCACATTACGGCACCTGTGGGGACACCCTTTAAATTTTAAATTTATTTTTTTTATTAATTTCTGCTGCTGCGAACTAAAGCGACACGCAGTTTTTTTTTTAAATTTTAATTTGGTGCCCTTTACGGATCTTAATACACGTAAAAAACATGTAAGTTGTAAGGGGACACCCTTTAATTTTTAATATAATGAACTGTTTTTAAAACCGGACCAAACTGAAAGCATAATCCTTTAAATAAATAGAAAAAAATTTAAAATCGGTTCAGAAATAGCTGAGTTCTGTGGTTACATACATAAAAAAGCAACATTCAGACGAAGAGATAACCTCCTTCTTTTTTGAAGTCGGTTAAAAAAGACTTTAAATAGCTGCTATTTACCAAATTTAAAATGAAAAATTTTCAGACTTTTCTCAATAGCATCTTATGTTAATTTGAAGCTAAAATTAAATATCATAAATGAGATTTCTAAAATTTTATAGTTTTTTTCACGGTCATAAATGAACCAAAAAAAATATTCTGCCTGTGATCACACATGAAGTAAGTGTGATCGTTCATACATGAACGGTGAAAAAAGAAGAATATTTGTATTATTCATATGTGATAAGCAATTAATTAGCTTATTCTCATTAGTTCTTTTTTACATAAATGTTTGTAAATTTGTTTTTATTTATGAACATTTTCATTTATGAAATTTCTCTTAAATGAGATTTCTGCATACGACGGCAGTTGCATATTACAAAATATGTGCATATTCAAATACAACGATTAATACGAATGCTTAATGCGAACATTTTTCTACGATCTTTTCATTTACGAAAAATTAACAAAAATGTAAATTCTCATATATGTGCACTTGCGTAAAATACAAAATATTTTCTCATTTATTCTCTTTTGAATGGAAAGGAATAATATAAATCTTTTCACTCATAAATGAACAAACTCAAAATATTTTCTAGTCTTTTACACATGTATGAAAAGAAGCAGAAAAAAAAACTAAAATGTAATACTCACACATGATTGAGCAGTGAGTGAGCATTTCGGTACTCTGGTTGTAGTGCTGCCAAAGTATTGAGTATCGGGTATCGAGTAATACTCGTTTTTTTGAGTACTCAATAAAAATAATCTAACCACTAGTTAATCGATACTTTTAGGTTATTATTTTCAGAAATAAATTGAATGCAGTTTGTTTACAGCAACCTTTTTTTTTCTATCCCATCTTTGGGATTTTAGAACATCTAGACTAAACCTAAAATTTTGATGTAAAATATGTCAAATTGAAGAACCTCTTTATCCTACAAGGATGACCAATTTTACACGAAATTTGGTTTAAACGTACGCACATATAGTTAGCTTACTCAGAAATATAAAATTTTAATAAATTCCTTAAGAAATTATTTTTTTCTTAAAAACGAAAAAATAAAATTGATGGCCCATTTTAGGCTAAAATACACAAAAAATCAATAATTTTTGAATTGTGGTTCGTCTAGCTTTTGAATCAGAAAAGATATAATCTTGAAATTTTTAACCAATTTTCGGAAAATTGTACTCAATATTTTGAAAAAAGTGCACCAGTGTACCGAAAAATCAAAAATTTTTATTTTAAATTGCTTAGAACTCGCTCATTTTAAAACATAATTTATAGATTAAAGCAGAATTTTGTAAGTATTGCCGAGACCTTAAGGGCCATGTATAAATTTTAAAAATCAAAAATCGAAAAAATTGGAGAAATGCAAGCTATAAAAGAATTTACAGGTGCAAGGTACCCAACCTCCCACCCCTGGCAAATAGATGGTTCCCAGCATCAAAATTTATGCTCAGCTATTCTTCTGCTATGATCATGTCAAATTTTGGATCAATCGGCCTAGCCCTTTAAAAATGGCTGAGTTATTTTCAAAATATTTTTATTCTGCCCCATTGTGGAGCGTGAAACGGGATTTGATGCTGCTCCAACTCAATTAATCACTGTTGTCATACCTTTCGGTTCAATTGCTAAAAATATTAAATGAGGGATTTGACAAAAATTGGCCATTAGCGTTTAAAAACTTGACATTCAAGCGAAATCAAACATGAAAATAGACGTCTGCAATAGGTTAGCAAAAGAGTATACATTCTGTTAAGAAGCTTAAAACAGCAAAAGGATAAAGTTTTATTCATATAATATTACCTGCTAAAATGTTTAATTTAAAAGCATTGTAACTTTCCAACCAAACTTATTAATGGTTTTTGTAAATTTATTTATTATTTTATTTTATAAACTAAGTCTCCAAAAATTTCCCTCAGCTGACTAAAAAGTAATTTCAAACACACTAAATATTTATGTATTTTCTTTCATAATGGTATTTGTTCATGCCACTAAATAATGATAAAATGTTCATCTTGAGTCTTATAAGATGTTCACGACAACAAAGCGAAGGAATAATCAATTGCTCATTTAAGTTTCATTGGCTTCATTGGATGCTTTGTTGCAATTCTCTAGCCTTCGTCTTCTATAATTGTTTATTTATTTATGCTTTTGTATTGATTATTAGCTTAAGCTGTATTTACTCTACTTTATATAATTCAATAATATTTTTCAATTGTTTGCATTTGAAATATGTCAATTTGTACCGATTACATAAATAATCATCATGTTGACAGAATCTTCAGTTTACCATGACAATGTACTGGTTGGCCATTTAATCGTTAATGCATTTACCCATCCATTAAGTCAGCTTCTCTTATAATAAACAATTTCATTAACGATAAAATTATTTACAAGATGTTTACATTTACAGTGTAAGGGAGAAAGTTTGCTTCTACACTGAACCAAAATGTGGGAATATAGAAACGATTTTTATTTAATTTATATTAAAACCCCAATTCCATGAAATTATAAGATGTGATTCATTATGGTGCACTTTTTCAAAAATAAGATAAAAAACTTAAATTTGATCGATTATTTTTTTTATATTTTGGGACATCGCGTATTTTAATAAAATTTGATTATTTATCAGCAAACTGAAATAAAAATAATAAAATCATTTCATAAAAAGTTTCCATTTGCATTAAATAAATGTTTATTGACATTTTTGTAATTTTTTTTTTTAATTTTAATATTAGAAAAATGTGTATTTTTTAAATTACATACTTTAAAAAAGCCTTATTCGAAATATAAAATTTTTGTATTTTAATTTGTCTGCTAAGGTACTTTTTAATAAAATAAAATTTTTTTATTCGAATAATTTTTTAATCGAATAATATTTTTATTCGAATAAACTTTTTATTCAAACAAGTTTTATATTTGAATATGTTTTTTATTCAAATAAGTTTTTATTAAAATAAGCTATTTAGTTAAGTACGTTTTTTGTTCGAATAATTTTTTTATTTAGCTTACCCGTGCAGGCGGATTTCAAAGAGAACCCAAGAGGTGAAACGGCGTATAAACAGGACGGCAAAAAATACTAATTCAACCCGTCTCTTTCACACTTTGATTAGTTTTCTTTTGTGCTATTTCGTAAACATTGGTTTTCTTTTGTGCTATTTTCTTATTAATGTGCGTAACTTTCATTAAATATATTTCTCAAGCTTATTTTACACCACCAAAGAGTTTTGATTGTTTGTTTTAATTATACTTTGTTGTTTAATTAATATTTTAATGTACAAGTTAACTTTTAAAGTACAAAGTTTTAACAACGAACACGCTTTAAAGGAAAATTTTCAAAATTTTTAGTTTTTGTTTTGTTTATTTTTCCGATGTTCGTAAAAATTTGGTACTATATTTGTCTCTTTCTTGACAAGCTTAGGAAAGTCTGATTGTGGCCTTTTTAATCAATCACTATTTACATCTCTGTGTACTTTGTGGCGGATTTTACGCTGTACCAGCTTAATTCCGCCATCAAACGTTGCTTAGTTTATATGATAAAGACGATAATGTGATTATATGAACCTTAAAAAAGCTTGGCACTAACTTATTAGAATTTATACAAATAAAGGTGATGAGGATTGTAGCGGTTTAGAAATTTTTCTAGTGTAAAATGTATTTTTGAAATTACTTTTTTTATAAGGCCTTGTGCTTAAACACTCGGAATATAAAATTTTTTTTAGTTTAAATTGTTTGCTAAAGTATAACTGCTACAAAGTAGAATCGAATGAAATTTTTTATTCGGATAAGTGTTTATTCGAATAATTTTTTATTGGAATAATTTCTTTTTATTCTAATATTCAAGCAAGTTTTTTATACGAAAGTATTTTTGACTCAAATATGAATTTTTTTTATTCGAATAAGTTTTTTATTCGAATAGGTTTCTTATTCAAATAAGCTTTTTATTTTACTTTTAATACTTTTTTATTCGAATACTTTTTAATTCGAATAAGTTATTTTTAGAATAAGTTTTTTATTTAGCATTTCGTTGGCTTACTAATGAAATATAATTTTACACTATCCATCTGATTTTTATTCGAATAAGTTTTTATTCAAATAAGCTTTTTATTTAAGCAATTTGTTTGTTTGTTTGTTCAGGTGTTTTTTTGTTTTTTGTTTACGCTGTACTAGCTGAATTCCGCCATCAAACGTTGGATAGTCGACTATGAATATAAGAAATCGTGGCACTAACTTATTAGAAATTCTACGAATAAGGCTAATAAGGACTGTAGCGATTAGGAAAATACATATATTGATTTTTCGAGTGTAAAATGTATTTTTTATATTATTTTTTTTTTAATGGCCTGTGCTTAAACCATCGAAATATAATATTTTTTGTATTTTATATTGTCTGCAAAGTTAAAATTAAAATCGAGTGAAATTTTTTATTCGCTTAAGTTTTTTATTCGAATAATTGTTTATCGAATATTCAAACAAATTTTTTATTTGAATTTACATCTTTTTTATTCAACTATTTTTTTTATTCGAATAAGTTTTTTATTCAATTCGTCTTTTATTCGAATACTTTTTTATTCAAATATGGTTTTGTCGAATAAGTTTTTTAATTAGCAATTCGTTGGCTTACCCGTGAAGAATGATTTCACACTGTAGCTACCAGCTGAATTCAGACGTTGCATAGTCGACATACAAGACAATCATATAAAATCATAAGGAGGCTTGGCACTAACTTATTTGAAGTTATGAAAATAAAGCCGATAAGGACTGTAGAGGTTGTTAGTGCTTAACAACATCATCCTGTGCATGCTATATTATTTATCTAATTAAAAATTAATACATAAATAAATAATAAACTGGCTGTGACTAAAAAAATATTTCAAAACTTTTTTCTTTAAATTGTTTTTACTTGAGATTTCGTTCAGTGTACAAAAGCAATACTTAGTCTTTTTAATGGAAAAGTTTTTCTTGTATCTTGTTATTGTTATGTCTACATCATATTTATTATTTTTCTATCCAAAAGTAAAAAAGAATACGACAAGATAACCTGCTGTATACAAATTGTTACAGCTGTAATACGCCACAGTCGCTACCGCAATAATGTTTTATCAACAAATTCTTGTTTATATTTTCTCCTTCTCTTTTATAATTTAATTTTGGTTAAAGCAAAAAGAAACAAAAAAAAAATAAATAATTTGAAATGTTATATACCGCTGAGCAAAATGTTCAATAGGCTTCATTTATAATTAGAGTAAATATTTCGATTTCTGTTTATTCCAAAGGATAATGTTTAATCATGCAACAAATTAGAACATGTATTTAAAATAACGTCAATAAGGATAAGAAGTATCGTTAACTTATTATCAATTTAGAACATATGTTTATGAAACATATTTTTTATTTATAGTTTTCTTTAATGAGATGAAATATCTGGCTGGGGCTCTGAAAACTTGTGAGTGAATGATGATAGAGCAGCTTTGATGTGAATAGAGGAAAGCTCGGATATGTTTTACAAAAGGTTTATAACCTCTGCACGTTTGAAGTTTAAGAAAAATTGTCACTATCATTGAAAATGGTCCAATAGAAAATATACTTTTTGTACTTATAATATTGTTTATAACCAAGAGCCCCCACGCAAACCCCTAACGATCTGTGAGCACATACACAATCTCAACGAGAATCTCACAGAGAACAAAAAAGCTTTCAACAAGGTAGGTTTGTGTCACATGGCTAAATATTTAGCAAACCAATTCATTTTCATTTTAACCACTTTTTTTGTTTGGGGGCCTTTGTTTATAACATTAAGACCAGAAAACCATATACATTTTACAAGTTCCCATTTTATATTTAAAGAAGAAAATTATTTAATAAAATTATTTAAATTTTCTTAAACTTTTTGGGATCTACTTTATTCTTGTTGTCCACAATTTATTGTGGTCTTAATAAAAGTATCTACTTAAATCATGTATTATTTTAACACTAAAAATTTTTTTATATAATTATTCTGTAAACATTTTCTATAAAAATTTTCGATGTAAATTTCTTAAAAATTTCCGGTATTTTGCAGTAAAATTTCTATAAAAATTTCCGTAAAAATTTTGTATAAAAACTTTCGGTACAAATTTTGTATAAAAATTTCCGGTTAATATTTTCTATGAAAATATCCCCATAGAAATATTGTATAAAAATTTTCGGACATATTTGTATCAAAAATTTCGATAAAAATTTTCTATAAAAATTTCCGATACATTTTTTTGCAGTAAAACTTCTATAAAAATGTCCGTAAAAATTTTGTATAAAAACTTTCGGTACATATTTTGTATTAAAATTTCCGGTTAAAATTTTCCATAAAAATTTTCGGACATACATATTTGTATCAAAATGTTCGATAAAAATTTTCTATGAAAATTTCCGATACATTTTCTTGCATTAAAATTTCTATAAAAATTCTGGTTAAAGTTTTCGGCTAAAATTTTCGGAAAAATTTTCTAAAAAATTTCCGGTAAAAATATTTTATAAAAATTTCTGGTCATAATTTATATAAAAATTTCCGGTAGAAATTTTTTACAAAATTTTCATAAAAATTTCCGGTAGAAATTTTTTACAAAATTTTCATAAAAATTTCCGGTAAAAATATTCTATAAAAATTTCCGGTCAAAATTTTCTATAAAAATTTCCGGTAGAACTTTTTTTACAAAATTTTCGATAAAAATTTCTGGCAAAAATTTCCCACAAAAAATTTGCTATAAAATCTTTTTTAAAAAAAGTTTCCATAAAAATTTCCGATAATAATTTTCTACAAAAATTTTTGATAAAATTTTTTATATTTTTACATTTTAATAAAAAAATTGTATAAATATTTCCGGCACAATATTTGCATAAAAATTCCTTTTTACAAGCATTTTTGAAAAAAATAATGGGACAATGATGCCACCACCTCAAAATCCAGAGCAAACTCTTAATCTATATGGATGCATTGGCTTCCCAACAATAACGTGCAGGTTTTTAAATCTCCAGATAAGCCCGAAATGAAAATGCGCTTCATTAAAAAATTTAATTTTCAGTCAAATATGATTTCCTCACTTGGGAGCAAGATTTTTTTTCGACTTGGAAGATCAGTTTTAATTGTTGCCGAAAAATTTTTATAGAATATTTTTTACAGAAATTTTTATACAAAATTTATACCGGAAATTTTTATAGAAAATATTTATCGGAAATTTTTATAGAAAATTTTTATCGGAAATTTTTATAGAAAATTTTTATCGGAAATTTTTATAGAAAATTTTTATCGGAAATTTTTATAGAAAATTTTTATCGGAAATTTTTAAAGAAAATTTTTATCGGAAATTTTTATAGAAAATTTTTATATGAAATCTTTTACTAATATTTTTACCGGAAATCTTTATGGAAAAATTTTACCCAAAATTTTTAACGAAAATTATTACCAGAAATTTATATCGAAAATTTTTACAAAAAATTTTTATAGAAAATTTCCGGTACAAATTTTGTCTAAAAACTGCTGGTAAAAATTTTCTATAAAAATTTTTTAGCTAAAAATGAATGTTAAAAATTTGTAATAAAAATTTTCGGTAAAAATTTAAACTAATTTCCTACGTCGGAAAATTTTGCTACCAAGTGGGGAAATCAAATTTGGCTAAAAATTTATTTTTTTTTGGTGTAGCGCATTTTCATCTCGGGCGCATCTGCAGATTGAAAAACCTGCACGTTATTATTGAGAAGCCAATGCATACACAGAGAGTAAGAGTTAACTGTGGATTTTGAAATGATAGCATCCTTGACCCATTATTTATTTTTTTCAAAAATGCTTGCAAAAATGATTTTTCAATCAACGGCGAGCGCAACAGAGCCATGATTACTGAATTTTTTATAACCTGAAATGGAAGATATAAACTTGGATAGTCTTTGGTTTCAGCAGAATGGGGCATTAGATTACAGATTTTATTGAGCAATCGATCTTCTGCGCACTAAGTTTGCTAATCGTTTAATCAGCTGTCTTGGCGATATTAATTTGGTTGCCTGGGACCTCACTTGTTTATCCTTAATGCTCACATCGTCCGATCTATTCATTACGATGATGATATTGACATGACCATGTGAATGAATCAAAATTAATTTATCTGAGATTTTTCAACGTGAATTTATATCTTCAATAAAGAACATGTCTTCAAAAAAATTTCTATTGTGTTTTTTTTGTTCTTTTCATAAAGTTTTATTATCCTTTGTCAGAAGTAGAAGAAGTTTATTAGGCAGAGTTGTGGTTTTCTTGACACAATGAATATAAAAAACTCAAAACTTAATGATTTTTTATTCATTGTGTCAAGAAAACCATAAATCTGCCTGATAAACTTCTTCTGCTGCTACAGTAATTAGGCCTTACAAAGGATTTCATATCGTTCATACATACATACATACATACATACATACATACATACATACATACATACATACATACATACATACATACATATGCACTTAAAACGATTAATAATTATGAGTATCATGTGCATGTCTTAAAATAAGGACTTTATAATGAAATGAAATGTTATTTTCTTTATTTCATGATCATGCAGGCAATGAAAATTGTAAAAACATGCACAGTCATGCATTACAATTACTTACTACTCGTGGTTCTTATTTGCTGTTTTGTTGTTGTGGAATAATGAAAAGATTCTACTTTTCTGAACTATTGTGTTAAGGCTTAACAGGCACATGCAATTGCTATCATATTAATCAAGAAATAGTATGTTACCATGCATACTGCTGTATTTTAATTTCTTTTTTAGTAGAGAAATAAATTTTACTTTTTTAAGATGATCTTCTTATATTTAATTCTTAAGAAAATATAAAGGGGTCTGTGATAGGAACTGGTTGCATTTAACTGTTGATATGTTGATTTATTTCTGTTTAAATTTCTACTGGTTTTCATTATACAGACGACAAAGACACAAATGCGAAATTAATTTAATAATTTTTTTTTTCAATATTTCTTATGATCAGGGCAAGTTTTTCCTGTCAGTCAGCGCCCTCTATCTCTGACAAAAATAATAGGTAGACTCTTGGAATTATTACAATAGCTGTATTCTTTGGCGGCCATAGGAAATAAAAATCAAAAGTTTGTCCCGATAGTGACTTGGTTTTCATAGACATACGAAATTTACACAGAGTAGGTTAAATTATCTCCGCTATAACAACAAATATATGACGTTATATTTGAACCTTTCAAGGTAGAATTCTTAAATTTATACAGAGTACCTTTTACAATGGCTACTATAACAACAAGTACCATAAAGATATCAGTGAAGTGCGAGTTATACTCACACACGTAGGGTTCCGTACTATGTTTAGTACAACTTTAAAAATTCAAGTTGTGAATTTTTTCATGTCTTATGGGGCACCCTTTAATTTTGAAATTAAATACATATTCGCTAAAATTGCATCATTATTGGAACACCCTATATGGTAATACAATTTCTATTAAAATATCAGGCGCCTAACTATTGCGGTTCAAAAAATAAGGTAATATACATGAAAAACATATCACTAACAAAACACCCTTTATTTATTAGTAATTTTTACAGCGGCCGAAGTACAATATCTACTATAAACAATTCAAGAGTCTACCTATTACAGTTAAAAAAAATAAGGCTATTTATGTATCATCTCTCCTGGAAATACTTTGTAGAAACCTTAAGCTCCTAAACATGGAGGATGGATTTTAAAAATTATTTACTTTTGGAATCTATTAAATGTCATCAATAAAAAAAAAACTACATAAAAGTTCTCATTCCATCAAAAGCAGAACATTTTGGCAGGCTTCACACAAAACGTTCCACTGTGGTGGGTTGTTTAAAATGTCCTGGACTTTGCTTTAATAATAATTTTCAATCAAAATGTATGATTGATTCATTGTTTCGTATATTCAGGTCAAACTGATATAAATAAAAAATAAATTATATGTCTACAGTTTAAGTTTATAAATAAAAAAATATTTTTTTTTGTTAAAATATAAAAATAATATTCAAAAATATCAAACAGCTAAAGTTTTTAAAAATAGCATAAACAAATCGATATAGTTTGACCTAAATACTATATTTAGTTTTTAATAAATAATCGCTCATGGCCAATAACAAGTTACGATTTGAAATTCATATTTTTTTTTTTTTTTGGGAAAGTCTTAAAACCTTAAACTTTTCTTCCAGACAAGCTAATGGACAGACAGACAGACAGACAGGCTGCATAAAACGAACCCAAATACTTAATAGAAAATTAAATTGTCAAAACGAAATTGAATTTTGTGTGTTAAATGAAATTCAATTTATTTTGCTTTACTTTCGACTCTCACTGATTGATTTTTATTTTTCCTTTTTAACTTTATGCCAGTAACAGTTACCAGAGGGGCTGATGGCAGCAGGGTTTTTTCGCACTTTTTTTGAAATTAATTTTATTTCTTTATTTGAGCAAAAAATCTCACAAATAAATATTAAGGCAATTTGTTATGGGTGATAATTTGATTGAAGATAAATTTTATTTTATTTATTTTTTTCTAAGAGCAACTTAAAAACCGGTGTAATAATTGTTGTTTACTCAGAAAGAAATATTAAATTATTTCAGTAGAATATAAAATCATAAAATCAATTTTAACAGCAAATGTTTAGCAAAATATAATTATTTTATAATTAATTTCATTAAAAATCAATTTTAGTTTTTAGTCATTTAATAACACAGTGCAACAAATAAAAACTATTAATTTGAATTTTTATGAACTCTAACTGTGACAAGAAAGCCTTGCAAGAACTAGAAAGACTAGTATTTAAGGGGATTCCGGTTTTTATTGGCCATTGCAGTAATGGACACGAATGCTGCTCAATGTTCATGTTATCTCTAAAAGCACTATCGAAAATTTATTTTTAAAATTGTTTTGTGAACATTTTATCGAAAACTTTAAAGAAAATTTTTTTAAAATTTTATAGAAAATTATTTCTAAAAATTTTTAGAAAATAATTTGTAAAAATTTTTCTAAAATTTCTGTAAAATTTTTATCTAAAATTTTCTAGAAAATTTTTTATCGAAAATTTATTATTAAAATTTTTATGTAAAAATTTAAATTTTATAGAAAGTTATTTCTAAAAATTTTTCGAAAAGAATTTATAAAAATTTTTCGATAATAATTTGTAAATATTTTTCTAAATTTTCTGTAAAATTTTTATCGAAAATTTATTATTAAAATTTTTTTGTAAAAATTTTATCGAAAAATTTATAGAATTTTTTTTTTTAAATTTTATAGAAAATTATTTCTAAAAATTTTTGAAAAATAATTTGTAAAAATTTTTCTTAAATTTCCTGTAAAATTTTTATCTAAAATTTTTTATCGAAAATTTATTATTAAAATTTGTTTGTAAAAATTGTATCGAAAATTTTATAGAAAATTTTTTTAAAATTTTATAGAAAATTAATTCTAAAAATTTTCCGAAAATAATTTGTAAAAATTTTTCTTAAATTTTTCGTAAAATTTTTATCTAAAATTTTCTAGAAAATTAAATTTTTTTTGTAAAAATTTTATCGAAAAATTTATAGAAAATTTTTTTATAAAATTTTATAGAAAATTATTTCTAAAAATTTTTGGAAAATAATTTGTAAAAATTTTTCTTAAATTTTCTGTAAAATTTTTATCTAAAATTTTTTATCGAAAATTTATTATTAAAATTTTTTTGTAAAAATTTTATCGAAAATTTTTTTAAAATTTTATAGAAAATTATTTCTAAAAATTTTTGGAAAATAATTTGTAAAAATTTTTCTTAAATTTTCTGTAAAATTTTTATCTAAAAGTTTTTATCGAAAATTAAATATTTAAAATTTTTTGGTAAAAATTGTATCGAAAATTTTATAGAAAATTTTTTTAAAATTTTATAGAAAATTAATTCTAAAAATTTTCCGAAAATAATTTGTAAAAATTTTTCTTAAATTTTTCGTAAAATTTTTATCTAAAATTTTCTAGAAAATTAAATTTTTTTTGTAAAAATTTTATCGAAAAATTTATAGAAAATTTTTTTATAAAATTTTATAGAAAATTATTTCTAAAAATTTTTGGAAAATAATTTGTAAAAATTTTTCTTAAATTTTCTGTAAAATTTTTATCTAAAATTTTTTATCGAAAATTTATTATTAAAATTTTTTTGTAAAAATTTTATCGAAAATTTTTTTAAAATTTTATAGAAAATTATTTCTAAAAATTTTTGGAAAATAATTTGTAAAAATTTTTCTTAAATTTTCTGTAAAATTTTTATCTAAAAGTTTTTATCGAAAATTAAATATTTAAAATTTTTTGGTAAAAATTGTATCGAAAATTTTATAGAAAATTTTTTTAAAATTTTATAGAAAATTAATTCTAAAAATTTTTCGAAAATAATTTGTAAAAATTTTTCTTAAATTTTTCGTAAAATTTTTATCTAAAATTTTTCGTAAAATTTTTATCTAAAATTTTCTAGAAAATTAATTTTTTTTTGTAAAAATTTTATCGAAAAATTTATTGAAAATTTTTTTTTTAAATTTTATAGAAAATTATTTCTTAAAATGTTTAGAAAATAATATGTAAAAATTTTTCTTAAATTTCTTAAATTTTCTGTAAAATTTTTATCTAAAAGTTTTTATCGAAAATTTAATATTTAAAATTTTTTTGTAAAAATTTTATAGAAATTTTTTTTAAAATTTTATAGAAAATTATTTCTAAAAATTTTTGGAAAATAATTTGTAAAAATTTTTCTTAAATTTTCTGTAAAATTTTTATCTAAAATTTTTTATCGAAAATTTATTATTAAAATTTTTTTGTAAAAATTTTATCGAAAATTTTTTTAAAATTTTATAGAAAATTATTTCTAAAAATTTTTGGAAAATAATTTGTAAAAATTTTTCTTAAATTTTCTGTAAAATTTTTATCTAAAATTTTTTATCGAAAATTTATTATTAAAATTTTTTTTGTAAAAATTTTATCGAAAATTTTTTTAAAATTTTATAGAAAATTATTTCTAAAAATTTTTGGAAAATAATTTGTAAAAATTTTTCTTAAATTTTCTGTAAAATTTTTATCTAAAATTTTTTATCGAAAATTTATTATTAAAATTTTTTTTGTAAAAATTGTATCGAAAATTTTATAGAAATTTTTTTTAAAATTTTATAGAAAATTAATTCTAAAAATTTTTCGAAAATTATTTGTAAAAATTTTTCTTAAATTTTCTGTAAAATTTTTATCTAAAAGTATTTATGGAAAATTTATTATTAAAATTATTTTGAAAAAATTTTATCGAAAATTTTATAGAAAATTTTTTTAAGATTTTATAGAAAATTATTTCTAAAAATTTTTCGAAAACAATTTGTAAAAATTGTTCTTAAATTTTCTGTAAAATTTTTATCTAAAATTTTCTAGAAATTTTTTTATCGAAAATTTTTTAATAAAATTTTTTTTTGGAAAAATGTTATCGAAAATTTTTTGTAAAAATTTTATCACCAAATTTTTTGTAAAATTTTATAGAACATTTTTTGTAAAACCTTGCTGCTATCCATATTGCATTAGAATGGTCATATTAAAGCACCTTAAACCCCAATGTGTCTATTGACTGCTACTATCAGTGGCCAACCTGTGGGTCTATAAAGACGTTTAATACAAATCAAAGAAAAAACCCTATCAACCTAAAAACAAACAAAAAGCGCCCTCGCTGGCGGTCGAGAGAAAAGGCTAGTGGGAGCAAGTCTCTCTATCGGGTACAAGAAATCAGTTTTTCCTTCATTTGTATAAATGAATAAATGACAATAAAATCAAATCAAAACTTTAAGTTTGTACTGGGTGCTGGGTGACGGGTGACAGGTCATTGCACTGTCGAGAGGAATGGGTCTTGAATCCTGAGATAGGGGACAGATAAATTATTGTCACTCAATAAGCTTATTGTAGGTATCGAATATTGATGCTTACAACGATGGTTTAGGTTTACTTTACCAAATCTGTTACGGGATCATTGTTTGACCACATTAACCATCATAATGACGATCATAATATGATAATAATATGATCATAATTTGCTTCTTAAAGTATCTATGTTGTTAAGTGGCAAATATTAGACGAGACATGCATACGTGCTGCAGAAACGTGTCCAAAAAGCCATTTTAGACGACGAAATACATAATGGTTTGTTTATAATAAAGCATACAGTAAGATACTGTCAGTCATAGACAATAATGGAATGCATTTTTCCCATCAACGAGTACATGAGTACGTTTGCAACGCCCAGCCAATCAAACATGATGATTCAATTTACGCACAAAGAAGGCAATTGAACTTGTGGGAGCAATTAGTTACACATTTTTTGGTTCTGACGTTCATTTTGTCCTTTATTTCGTTATGAAAGCATTTGATTTTTATTATTGATGAGGCAAAGTTTAATGCTCTTTAATAATTATTGAACGTAAGTTGTCGATATTTTTTTGTATATATCTAGCTGTTCACTGTTGGTTGTTGCAGAGAAATACTATGAACTTTTTTTTAATTTATTTTATGTCTGTGGCTTTACAAGTAAATGCTTTTAAGTTAAATGCACTTAATAGTAATAAATATTACATTTTCCAAATAATTCCGTTTAGAAATTAGTAAATGTGCAAGGAAACACAAATATATATAAAAGGAGGTCAAGGTCACAACTTATAAATATTAAAAATTATACGAGTAATATAAGGCGGTGTTCAAGAGGGAAGATAGGTTTTATATTTTATTAACTTTCCTTTTCATAACACAAATATTTATAAAATTTAATTTTTTTTCTTATTTGTTGAAATTATGTATGTCATGCCCCATTGTGCGAAGAACTTATACCTGAGCAAGGCTTATAGAATTTATAGAATTTTAGAATAGTAATGTTTAGAATAGCATGTTACTAAAATTGTAAATTATTTTCGACCTCTGATGCGTTCGGATCAGGTCAGTTTAACTGCAATGATCTTATGCCTAGAAAATTAGGTTGAAACAAAAAATTTAATTATTAATACTACTACAAGACTACACTATTTACAGTAATTAGTCAGGGACGAGCACTTTATATAAAGTAAATATATAAACCATATCTGAAGCGCTATAAAAGTAAGAGTCTTAAAATATTGTAAGGACACTGACGAAGTGGCGGGCACAGCTAGTTTCTTATACAACTAAATGTTAAATAACATTCGGGTATTATTCGGAAAACATGCAATATTAATTTAACTTTAATTCACATAGAAAAGCCACAAATTAAGCAATTAAACCTTAGAGTTCATAGACATGGAGGCGTATAATGAATGTGTAAATAATTAAAAATTAATCATACGCCTAGGTGGGGAGTATGACATTATACATTTAAGTAACTGGATTTGACGAAAACATTTTTAGGACTAAATGATCATAAGTTTTTGAATAATCTTATCGAAATAAAACTCAGGAGTTCGTTACAAAAAATAGGAAAAAATTTCTGTAAAATAACAAAAGGTTTGTAGGACTTCGTCAATTAAAAACTGCCAACATCGAACGTGCCCTTATTAAAAACCCCATTATTAGACATCCCGCAAACTAAAAAGACTTGACGAGCAATATCTTTTTTTTTAAGATAACTTCTGTTAATGTTATGTTACTTTGGCATTAGTAAAATCTTATTAGTTCGCGCCACCTTCGTCGCCCTATAACACAGTGCAACAAATAAAAACTTTTTGGAAAATACACCGACTTGAAAATATACTTTCAAGTATACCAAAGAGTAGTCTATCAAAGAGTAGCAAAACCGTATACTCAGTTGGGCGAAATTGCTGACCAATTTTTATTTATGGGATTGGAATGATTCGGAAAATCAGTGGACCCTTTCAATAAAGGTGTCATCAGTTTTTGTCTAATATTTTATTAATACTAGGTGATAGCACTTAACTTTGTTCGGCAATAATGTAGCTGAAGATTCGTTGACGAAGTTCTATTGACATTTTATGCCAAAATAATAATTTATTCCTGCACTTTTTTGATTAGGAACATTAAAAAAATATTTTTTTTTACTTTTTTTCAGTTTAACTTACCGGGACTCTTAAATTATCACTAACGATATATGGAAAATTGTAGCCAGGGTACAACTGAACAACCGTAATTGTTATATTTTATTCACAATTAAATACAGGTACTTTGACAAATATTATGTACTTTTTCCATAATAAATAAGTATTAAATATTTTAAATTTATTTAAATAAAAATATCTTGAAAACGTGATAGAAAAAATATCTGAACAGCTTTGGATTCAGCACACAAAAATCAACTAAAGTCCAACAACAAAGTTTTTGCTCCCGACCTTGTTTTGTTGCTTTGACGACCAGTGTTATTAAACTAAATTACATTGAAAATATAACAGCTGTAAGGCCTCCGATATTGATGAAGCGGTTGATTAAATAAAAAAAATAAAATATATGCTTCAATAAAACCACTTACCTGGGTATTTTATCGTATGAATCCCACGATGTTAAACAATTATATGACGAGTAACGACTACCACTCGCCATATTACATAATAAATTATCCATTGGATTTTAATGTGATATCGATGAATTTCTTATTTTTTTCTTTTTTTTTTTGTAATTAAAAACTTCAACGGCTGATAACAGTTTAAAGGTTACGGCAGCTATACAATTTTTTTTTAAGGATTTTAATTACTTATTTTTTTGCGAAGTTTACTATTGTTTTTAAGAAAGAAACATGAGTATGTGGTCTTTTTAAAAAAATTTTTTTTCTTAAAAAAAATAATATAACAAAAATCATTGTAATTAAAAGGTTAAAAAAAAATAATAATTAAAGCGAAAACAAATAATAATAATGAAAAGTTGAAAAAATATTAACAAAAACCACTGCTCTATAAAATGCTCATGAAATTGTCACATTAAAACTAACGTTTTTTATTTGCTTAATACACCAACCTGCCATATAAGGTGCACGTTAAGGTGATAAGGTTATTTATATGATTTCTAAAGCAAAAACAAACACAGTGGGTTTAGTTTTTAGGCGGAAAACAAAGAACTGCTTGTATTTTGTAATTTAAAATCATTTTTTGTAGGATAAAGAATTTTGCTCTACTACCGCTTTAAGGTTTCGAACAAGTATTTTTATACCTATTCTAATAAATAATAAGTTACAATATCATTTTGATGTTTACTTTAAAACAACATTAATCATTTCATTGCATTAAACTGCAGTGGTATAAAGCACTTAAATTTTATATATTACACTTGAACACTTAATTTTATTAAATTTTAAATTTGAAAGCTCTTTATAAATTCCATTTATCAACCCTTAAAATCATGAAAATAATATTATTGTTTACATTTTTTTAAGGTGAACTCAATGCTTTAAACACATAGACGACAAAGGCTACATGATTGCAAATGCTGTTGACTACAATTGTGGCCGTGTAGTTAGTTACTTAATTGTATTGAAGACGACAGCTACCTCGAAACTATGACATTTATAATGATAAAATAATTTTTTCAAAAATACTATCATGTCTAAACAATCAAATATATATATATGACCCGGCCTATGAAAAGGTGGCTTATGACTCAAAAAAAAATTTTCCACTTTTTTTTTTTGGTTTCGATAGTTTTTGAGACGCTCTTTCAGGTGGTGAAAACTAGAAAGTCCTAACTTGCTTAGAAGTTATGGTAAGTCAGAGTCGATTTTATCCCCAAAAACCTGAATAAGCTGGGTCAGAAACTGGTTTGTGCTTTCCATTAAAAAAAAAAAAAACATCACTCTTTATATACACACACGATTTTTATGCTCTTTTGCATTTTTTGGTTGCCTTTTGGGCATGGCTGTTCATAATGCAAAAGAAAAACTACTAAGAAAGTGACGAAATGCATTGTTTATTTTTAACAGCTAATTTTTCGAAATTTTGTTTTTGAGTCATAAGCCACCTTTTCATAGGCCGGGTCACATATGTAGCTCCTCTAAATAAATTTGTAATTTTTAATTTTGTGACATTTTCTTCTTTTGAATAAAATAAAATTGTCGCATACAAAAATAGAAATCAGCTTTAGTGAGCTACAGTCAGTACAGTTAATGGCGTCAAAATAATCGTCTTCCTATAAACGTGAATATTTAATTATATATAAAATTTTTGGGAATTTAAACATTAATTATTTAATATTTTGCTAATTACCCATAACGTTTTATAATAAAAATGCAATTTATTTCTTGGGCGAAAAGAGCTAGTTCCTAAATTTGACAGTTTGTAGTCAGTAGCTCGATGTTGTCTATGTGTTTAATGCATAAATTTAATCAACTTTATTTATTAAAAAAATGAATTCAGCCTCAATATGAAAAAAAAAGTTATAAATAAGTTATTACAAGACAAGTACATTAGCTGTATTAAAGCTAATAAAGCTAATGATTTTTTTCTCTACATTGTACTCGCATGTAGTAGAAGTCAAAAAAACATTATAAAAAATACAATAAATTATAATTGGGGTATTGTTGGCATATCTTGCGGCTGTTTGTTTGGTATGAGAACATCATTATTAAGCCAAGTCTTAGATAGTACTGTCTAGAGATGTTCTCGCATGGAAAACGCTTGTCAAACGTGCAAAACAAATAACATGTGATGAGGAGAGGATGATGAGGCGAATGGTATGACAGTAGTATTTTATTTACTAACAGAACAAATCCAATATAATTGGGGTAATCACAAGGCATTATAAAGTCATATATCTTATGTTGAAACATACAAAATATGACTCTTTGTAAACAACCCCTCATGATTGAGCAAACCATACAAAAGCAAACGACATTAAAATGTATACTATTTAATAAATGTCTGGATATGCTTTCAAAAAAAAAAAAAAACCAAACAAATAACTCAAGGCACATTTATCAGTTGGCCTAACTGCTAAGGAGAAATATTAAGGCGAACATTTTTTTAATATGGATTTTGACAGTTAAACTTTGAATTTTCCCCTTAAATGGAAATTAAACTGTTAAACTCCATATAAAAAAATTAAAAAAAAATTTTCGCCTATATATTTTCCCCATCCGTGGTAAGGCTACCTGATAAATGTGCCGGCAAATAACTATTATATATCAAACTCAAGGCATATTTAACAAGAAAGACTCACTAGGTAGGGAAAATATTTAATCGACCTGAGTAGATTTTTATTGTAAATATATGGTGCCGATTTTGAAGATTAATCATGAAAAAAAGTTAATTTTTTGTAGATTTCGCGTGGCAACACTAAATACATTGTATGTAAATGAGCATCGTAGCGTATGATTGTTGTGTGATTAATTTAAAATCGATTATACGTTGGATGGGGATGCTGATAGTTTAAGATTAAAATTGTTTCGTTATCATAGCTTTCGCACGAGATACATTTATTTTATGGCGGATAATATAATACCAGCAAAATAACTTACAATTAATCATTCACATCGGTACATAGAGGTAGACACTGATATTGATGATTTTACATCATGATGGATTATTTATTGTTCGAAATCTTGAAGGTAAGTTGTTATTATGATTTAGTGTAATTATTACTTTTTTAGTTTTCTTGAAGTTTTGATGTTTTTTACTTTCGTTTTAGGAAAGAAGGAATACTAGAATAAGAAAATATATAGTTATAGGTGATATTCTTTTTTTTTTTAATAAGAACCTGCATCATTTCGCACGCAGGTCGAGTTAAATACGTATTTCGCTCGTTTTTGGAAACTTGCAGAAGTTCGACAAGCAGTCTAATTTTACGATGCTTTACCGAGGTACAACCCTAATAGTCACAATGCTGCATTGCTTCCATTTTGTTACGAATTAACGAATAAGTTATCATTAGGAGATATGTATTCGAAAAAGCGCTTGCACAAAATATAAATTTCAATTTAATTGAATTAAAGATTAAGGAAAATGCTAACATATGGGCAATTCCCTGCCAAATCAGCCGATATTTTCACAATGTCTTCGTTTTGACTCAAAATCACGAAAATATGTTTATTTGTCCATTTAACAACAAAAATATGATCTCAAGTTTTTTTTTCAAATATTTGTCTGTTTTGATAATAATAATTAATGGCTTTTTGGTAGAGAATTTTTGAGAGCTTTGTAAAAAATATTTTTTTTATATCTTTAAATATGATTGGAAAATCGGTTTAACTTCAGAATTTTGTTTTAATATTAATGTAGCTTAGTGCTGCCAGCGATATCTTTCATGAAAAATTCAAAATTCGATACCTCAAATACACCATCAGCGATTTGGCTGAAATATTGCATGGGGGGTAGCGTAGATGTTTTATTTTAACAGGTAGAAATTTTAGTTTTCACCTACTAACTTCCTGGTAATATCAACACTCTTGCCCAGACAAAAATATTGTGTTGACTTGAAGACAATTTTGTCCTCATACCTCTAGTTTCTTATTTGTTTAAATCGGATGAAGCGTACTCGAGTTCTAATGAAATATACCAATGTGAACGCTTGATTAAGGGAGTAACATTTGTGACGCCCCTTAAAAAAAAATTTGATGCGATAGAAACAAACTAAAACCAGGGGGCTAATTCTAGTAGTCGAACTCATGCAAGATTTACTCGAAATTGCTATTTTTTACTTTTTGGATTCTGCCACTCGTTATCGAGTAAGTTGTGTCGATGTTTCTGATGATGGCACTCGATAGCGAGCTTACGTTCGAACGCAACCGTACGAGTTAAATTCGATAGCAAATTTGATGTCGAAATATTATTTTCAAATAGTTCGTTGGATAAAAAGAACTTGTAAGCTAAATTTTTTTCATATTAACTTATTTTGTATTAATTATTAGGTCAAATACAACAAAAATAAATTTTATGCAAAAACATATTCTTGCTGATTTTATGTCTGAACAGAGCATTGTAGCAAAATGCGTTCTACGAAATACATGTCAAGAAAAGGCTACGGCTAATAGATTTTGGGAAACCTTAACCAATAAATTAAATATCTCTGGTCCAACGTTAAAAGATGTAAAAGTCTAACGAAAAATTCTTTTGTTTCATACCAACCATCGGGACTGAATTTTATAAATTTTGGACACAGCTTCTTTTCCATTTCTTCCAGCACTCTTGCGAGTGTTTGTTTTTCGATAAATTGCTTTGACTAATGCCGATACAAAAATCATTCATGAAGGTATTTTGAAAGCCTCCAGAAACCAAAAACAATAAAGTTGAGGCCAAGTGTACGGTAGGTAGGGTACGGTAGGTGGTACGGCAATTGTCAAATATGCAGCAAACTGCAACTCCTCCAAAATATATCAAATTACATAATTTATGGGGACACCCTTTAATTTCTAAATTCAAATTGTATTCTTGCTATAGTGGACTTTGCAATACAGGTTCCTTGTAAATTTCAGCTGTCTGCCTATAACAGTTCAAAAGTTTGGCCACATACATCAAATTAAATGAATTATTGGAGCACCCTTTAATTTAAACTTTTCAAAATTTATAAATTTTATTATAACGGTCATAGTAATCGACATTCTGCCAAATTTTCAAGGTTTTCTCTATAACGGTTTAAAAGATAGGCTCATAGAGGTTAAATTACGGCAGCTATGGGGACACCTTTTAATTTTTAAAAATATTTTTTTTTTATTAATTCTACTCAAGGGCACCAAATAAAAATTTTAAAAAATTCGTGTCGCTATAGCCCCCAATATACCGACACGCAATTTTTTAAAATTTCAATTTGGTGCTCTTTACGGTTCTTAATATACGTAAAAAACATGTATTTTGTATGGAGACAACCTTTAATTTTTAACATAATGAACTGTTTTGAAAAATAAAGAAAACAATTTTAAAATCGGTTCAGTAATGGCTGAGTTCTGCGGTTACATACATAAAAAATCAACATTGAGACGATTTAAACAAAAAGAAAAACTCTCAAAATTAAATATGAAATTGGCACTTCTGTTGATAATAATTTTTTTAAAGTCTTTTTTTTAGTCTTTTACAAGACTTTACAAAAAAACAATTTGCAATGTATCGAGTCCCATTATTAGAAAAACTCGTACAATCGAAATTAATGTAGTTACGAATTTATTTCGATCAAGAGTCCCGTAATTAACCCCCAAATTCTTATTGAGTACGATAAATGCTTCCAATTTATTTAAAAACAAATTCTCTGCAAAACAGTGTTAACAATAAGCTGTCGACATCGTCATAAGAATTATCCTTGAATTGATGGTGACGTCGATACAGTGTATCGACTCAAAAGTGCCGACAATCTTACAGACGCCAAAACCAAAAATAGCGATTATTTGTATAAAAAAAGGCTACTTGGGGTTCAAATAATTCTATTCTCTTGATCTTTGGGCTGTAAAAACAGCAACTTATAACAAAGGAAAAAGAACTGCACAACTATTGAGAAAGCCACTAGTGTAAAATATGTACAGTAAATGCAAAATTGTCCCAAAATACAACCATGGGGAACTCCGGCTGTGGCGAGCTTAAAAAATCACCTTCTTTTAGTAAAAATTTTGATTCGTTAAATAATTTGTAAGAACTTATAAAGGGTGTTTTTTATAGAGGTATAGAACTTCAAGTTGGCATTACTTTTCAAGATGGCGACCGATTTAACATCTGTCATGTGATTTATTCTCAGTTTGGTTTGGCAATTCATCATGAATAGACTCACGCCTGAACAATGCTTGCAAATAGTACAAATAGGGCCCAAAACGAGATTACCGTTGTTCCCGATTTTCATAAGCGAATTTTGTTTAGCGATGAAGCGCACTTCTGGTTGAATGGCTGCTACGTCAACAAACAAAACTGCCGCATTTGGAGTGAAGGTAATCCTCAAGTGTATGTCGAAACACCGTTACATCCAGAAAAACTGACTGCTTGGTGCGCTTTATGGGCTGGTGGAATCATTGGTCCGTACTTTTTCAAAAACGATGGTGGCCAGAACGTTACAGTCAATGGTGATCCTCTATACCAATCACCATGATTACTAACTTTTTCATTCCTGAATTGAATAACCATGATGTACAGGTTTCAACAAGACAGCGCGACATGTCACAAAGCTCGTGCCACAATAGATTTATTGAAAGACACGTTTGGTGACCGCCTAATTTCACGTTTCGGACCTGTGAATTGGCCTCCAAGATCTTGTGTAAGGCCTTCGTGCCATTCGTTATCAAATGCTTGAGAAACGCCTATAAAAAGCGCAGAATAGTATTTTATTTTTTCAAAAGTCTTTTTAATTACAATTACTAATCTGTACGTTTATTGAATCGTAGTATGTTGTGTTCTGAAGACGAATTAATAGGTCGGAATACATCCTTTCGCGCTAAGAAATGGATTCCGCTTAGTTAAGAATATTCTCTTAAAAAGCTTTGAAATGTTTAATAAAAGGCTTATAGCTTTGTATGTATGATTCTATTTGTATGGTCTTTTCTTGGTTTAGGAATCATAGTAATCAAAGAGACCTTCCACTATGCGGGGAAAGTACTCAAGATGTAAGATGGCATTAAAAACAAAAAGAATAATTCTGCGATCTAAACGGGGTCTCTCAAATAACATCTTGTTACTAACTTTATCAACGCCAGGGGATTGGTGTTTAAATTAGTTATTGCCCTTTCAATATCGTTAAATTAAAATCTTAGATGTATTTCGGCACTAGCCTCTACTGATGGCAACTCAGCGATATCAGTACGTATATTTGGAGAGAAACCCGTTTTCAAATGTCCAACAAATAAATTGCCCCTTGCCCAGTCTCCACAAAAAGTTCGCAAGTGAGACTTACGTGCGACTGGTCTCTTAAGGTTTCTGCATGCACGCCATAATTAAATAATCTGATTGTGCAGTTGCGTCGAAGTCTTCCAAGTAATTTTTTAGAGATGCTACTCTTCAAGATTCTAGTAGCTGTCCTAGCCGTTTCGTGCAATCTTTAAGTCTGGATTTGAGCTAAGGAGATCTGTGTGATTGCCACTCTCTTCCAAGTTTTCTTTTTTCAGTCAAGAGCCGCGCGACATCTACAGGATAAGAACCTATATCCTTGTGCAATGTAAAAAGTTTGGCTGTTGCAATATATAGAGAACTGCATTGATTTAGGGCTGCACAACCCGAGGGCGCATTGAATACATCTGCATAAAACAAAAGGAGAAAGTGAAATAGATATGAGATATCAACTGCACCCAAAGATGATTGGTTTGAGCGGAGCCTGCTTTTTAACTTTAAACTGAATCAAAAATGTTTTACAAACCTGTAGTTTTAATTTTACTATTAAAACATATTAAAATTAGTCAGCTTTTGTATTGCAGTCGCAAACTTTGTATTGCAGAAAAAACTTTGTTATGTAAACAGAAGACTTATGAGTGGAATTCTTCGTCTCTATTAACACTTTAGCAGAAACGGCTGCATTGAAAATGAAAAGAATTCGTTTGCACTTTTTCTCTGCTCTTGTCAGGCACTTAAGGATGCTAACTTCCAATGTAAAAGCTCTTACTTCAACCTCATACTACAACTCAAACTATTTAAACACTGTATTTCCCTTTCTCTTCATATAATTTCTTTTTTAAACTTTGGCGTTGTTGTTATTTGTTTGAGGGGTAATACAATGTAATGGTTCTTATCGATTCCAAGTGATCAGAGATTGTAAATCTCTAGAGAATAATTTGTAGAATGTAAAATTAAACATAAAAATGTTCTCTACATCATCACCTGCTAGTTTAAATAAACACACTAGCTTAGCCTGCTCCCATAAAATACTATAGGTAAAACAATTCTTAATAATAAATAAAAAAGCAAATATTATTATGGAATAAAACTATAGAAAATATATACATACATATGTAAAGGGTGTTTTTTTTATAGAGGCATAGAACTTTAAGTTGCAATAACACAACAATGGATTATTCGATTGACATGAATTTTATTTATCCGAAAGATAATCTTGTGGCATTACATTTTAAATATGATATCTGGCATATTACCGCCACGGCTGGCGCGGATGTAGTCCAATCTGGACGTCCAATTTTCAATGACTTTTTCCAACATTTGTGGCCGTATATCGACAATAACACGGCGAATGTTGTCTTCCAAATGGTCAAACGTTTGTGGCTTATCCGCATAGACCAATGACTTTACATAGCCCCACAGAAAGTAGTCTAGCGGTGTTAAATCACAAGATCTTGGAGGCCAATTCACAGGTGCAAAACGTGAAATTAGGCGGTCACCAAACGTGTCTTTCAATAATTCTATTTTGGCACGAGCTCTGTGACATATTGCGGCATCTTGTTGAAACCACATCTCCTGGACATCATGGTTATTCAATTTATGAATGAAAAAGTTAGTAATCATGGTGATCGGTATAGAGGATCACCATTGACTGTAACGTTCTGGCCACCATCGTTTTTGAAAAAGTAGGGACCAATGATTCCACCAGCCCCTAAAGCGGACATCATGGTTATTCAATTCAGGAATGAAAAAGTTAGTAATCATGCTGATCGGTATAGAGGATCACCATTGACTGTAACTTTCTGGCCACCATCGTTTTTGAAAAAGTAGGGACCAATGATTCCACCAACTCATAAAGCGCACCAAACAGTCAGTTTTTCAGGATGTAACGGTGTTTCGACATACACTTGAGGTTTACCTTCACTCCGAATGCGGCAGTTTTGTTTGTTGACGTAGCAGCCATTCAACCAGAAGTGCGCTTCATCGCTAAACAAAATTCGCTTATGAAAATCGGAACAACGCTAATCTCGTTTTGGGCCCTATTTGCACTATTTGCAAGCGTTGTTCAGGCGTGAGTCTATTCATGATGAATTGCCAAACCAAACTGAGAATAAATCACTTGACAGCTGTTAAATCGGTCGCCATCTTGAAAAGTAATGCCAACTTAAAGTTCTATGCCTCCATTAAAAACAAAGTGCAAGTAACCAAAATGATTAGTAAATACACTATGTACTACCACAATATACTCTAGTACTGGGTAGTTGTTTTAAGGCATACACGGCCTCAAATGCCTTAAAGCAAACATTGTGTATTTTTATAATAAATATAAAAGAACATTAATATTAACACAACATACATACATTCTAATAAGTGTAACATAAACATTTCTGGTTGCACACAAACAAAACAGCAAACAAATAAATAAATAAATAATTCTTCAGAAAAAGTTGTATTAAAAAGGGTTGCCAGATTTAATGTTTTAAAATTTATTATATTTTACAATATTTTTTTTTGCAAATAACCAGAAAAAGTTTAAAATCATCGAGATAAATTTATATCTTTGGAACGATAGATGCAGGTTGGAAGATCATTGGGAATATTGGAAAAAATAGTGGAGCCAGATGGATGCCTTGAGGAACAGCTGATGGAATTTCATGCATTGCTATGTGCCCTTCTAGGTCAGTGTATAACGTTTTAAGGAGAACCAGACCAGACAGGCAAATTTCGTCTAACCTATACTTGTTTATCTAACAAAGTTTGGTTTGATATCTTAAACCCAAAAATTTATGTTGGGACAAAACAGATAACCATAGACTGGCTGAAGCGGTAAGAAGGTAAATATTAAGAGAAAAAACATCAGATAAGAGGGAAGCTTTAGGTGTTGGTAGACTGCGTTCTAACCATCTGACGATAACTAGATGGTTAAATACAATTTTCTCGTATTCTATGATGGTGCTTAATGACAAAGTAGAGAGATGAGGAGGATGCTAACGACCGATGTAGCGATTCAGAGAGCACTACATTCTGCTAGTGTCTACTAAGAAAATTTTTCCCTTTTTTTTAAAAAAAATTAAATTATTACAGATAATGTAGCATAACGTATGTAAAAAGTCTGAAAGATACATAAGCACAAGCTATGTGGAGACGTTACTTATGAACTAATCAGCGATTTCATGTAAATGCAGCTTATGCTCTCTAAAGCACAAGCCGCGAATAATTTATTGTCACGGCTTATTGCCTCATTTCTGCAACTTAAATAAGAAATTTCTCACTTGTGAAGATTAAAAAAATTAATTACTTTATTTTATTATTTTAATGTAGGGGGAATATCAAAGCAGAACACTTCCTTAATACTCTTTCGATCACCTTTCGTCCTCTATGATTATAGACAGCCGGAATGTAATTAGGGAAACCTTACCCTCATAGAGTTACGTGCTACAATCAGCCTTTAATCTTGACTTTACTGATTTCAAACTGTCGACTGGCAACACAGTGCAACACGGAAAAAAATAACCATATACGGACACCACTACGTGATAAAAGACCAAAAAAAGACCCCTGTCTCCCAGTTTTGCCCAAAGTCCTCCAGGTTTTTTTTATGGGCCCTCAAAAATGTGGGGCCTCGATGTAATTTTTGCAAAAAATGATCATTTACTCAAGCTCATATTTTGCACACCGTTTGAAATTTTGATATACTCTCTGAGGCAAAGTTGTAGCTCTTGTCATAAAGAACAAAAATTGTTAACATATAAAATCAAAAAAGCTTCATCTTCAAGGTCAAAATCGCAAAACACTTTAAATAATTCAATTTTTTTTGCCTATTTTCCCCTGTTCAGGTCCATAGGTAGCAAACCGTTCAAAATTCAAGGAAACAGTCAACTACAAAAATAAACCTAAGATCTCAATAAATAACTTTCTAGAACATATGAACTTTCTATCAATGATCCTTAACACCGTTTAGGTAGCGCTTAGGTAGCCGAAATGAATTTAAAAATTTTCGGGAAATTTTTCACTTTTGCGGCTAGTTTAGCGCTACCTAAACGGTGTTAAGAATCATTCCTAGAAAGTTCATATGTTCTAGAAAGTTGTTTATTGAGATCTTAGGTTTATTTTTGTAGTTGATTGTTTCCTTGAATTTTGAACGGTTTGCTACCTATGGACCTGAACAGGGGAAAAAAAGGTAAAAAAAAATTTCAGCTTGGCTAGATGATACTTGAAGCTCCCATGACTTAACACCAATGCAGTTATCCAGCTTGGAGTAATTTTAATGTATCTGAGTACCTCACTGGTCTGGCCGCCCATGAGTACCATTCGAGCCTGCTTACTCGTAGTGATTTACCTGCACCTTTTCCAGTTCAATGAGTCTAGTAGCCATTGTAGGACCTTAGCTCGCATTATGTCATTAACGAGCGCTATTCTGGGTTCTGGTCCACAGCTGTACTTATGTGTCGCTTAACCCACATTAATGTTACCTTATTAACAAGAGGTAAATCTGTAAAATTTTAAAATACATTCCAGCACTAGCTTGGAGTTCACCTGCTTCATACGTTATATAACCGACTGGTTGTCAAGAGCACCTTTCTCCAATGCACCCCACATTCCAGCAGGTGATCCAGCGCTTACAGCAGTCCTAGCAATTCTGCATAATAAACGCAATCGTACTCCCCCAAACGCAGACTACACGACAAGTTCAGCTCAGCTGAGTATATACCTGCTCCTGCTCCTGCTCTACCGTCGATAAGAGAAGCATCAGTAAAGATGCTGATGTCGCTCTCCACCCACTCATTGTGTATAACGCCTTCCGCAATGAGTATTTGATGCAATATTTCTTTCTGTGCTAGTCATGCCTTCCATCGGCATTTGAGCTTCCCTAACCTCCCTATAAAGTTATGCCAAATGGCATCGCTCTTCATACGCAAAACTGACATTGCAGCCGTTGACCTAATGAATAAGACCAACGGTCCAAGAGTCCAACAGGCCAACATTTATATTATAAATTTTAGTAAAACATTGTTTTGAAAAAATATGGCAGCATTTAAGGCTGCCTACAAAAAATGTAATACGAAAAAAAATATATATTTTTTTACTCATTGTGGTAATATCAGGTGTTAGTTAGTATCGGTATGTGTACACATGTTAAGAGAATAAGTATTTTTTATTTTTTCCAGGCCAAGTTGTATAAATATGTGTTAATTACGTACACACATATGAACGTGTTAGTATGCATGTGTGTGTTAAAATTATTATTTCACTCTAAGGTGTATTTATTACACTTGGTTGTTTATATAATAAAGCAATTAATGGAAAAGAACTTAGTAAAACATTTAGCTATTTTCTCTATTAATCGCTTAGACGTGAACTACAAGCAAATAAAATGAAAATCCTTTTAAAAGCTTTAACCTGAAATATAAATTAATCTTGAATATTTAATGTAAAATAATTTATTCAATGTAACACATTCTAAATAGATTTTACATGTAGACTTTCAAACAATTAACTTTAAATAAAATGTGTTATTAGAGATGCAAAATAAAAAAAATAATACAAAAAGAAATTTGATGGCTTTAATTCAATAATTAATATTAATATTTTGGCAAAAATTCATTCTTTGCGCTTAACATAATAATTTTATTACTTGAACTCAAAACACCAATCGAAGTAGGCGTGAAATTTTTTTGCATAAACTTAAGCAAAAACTTTTATACAGGCTCATGGTTGGTATTGTTTATTATCATTTGAAAGAACATTTTTTGGCATTTAGTTTTTGAAGATTATGTCTATCAAATGTTGGCCGTTGCAGATGGTCCATCCGTTGAGTGAGTCCAATTTTCGATGACTTGTTCGGGCATTTCGCCTGGTAACTGCCGAATGACATGCGTGATGTTTTCCTCCAAGGCCTGAATCGAAGCGAGTTTGTCCGCATTAACTTTAGACTTAACATATCCCCACAGGAAAAAGTCAAACGGTGTGATATCAAATGATCTTAGTGGCCAATCGACCGGCCCAAAACGTGAAATTATGTGCTCACCGAAATGTTCTCTCAATAAATCCATTGATTGATGCAATGTGTGGGAAGTGACGACGCACAGTGTGGCCGTGTAGTGTATTTAATGGTCTTAAATCAAGGAGGTTGCGGAGCTTCATGAAATTTTGCACACATTTATTTTAAATTTTTTAAGAATTTTAGTTTTTTTTTTTACAAAAATACGCCCACTTTTACGCCCACCTCCCATACAACTTAAATAGAAAATGTGGCATAACTTCCATGATTTTAAATATATTAACTAAATTTTCATAAAACGTTAATATTATAATAGTAGAATGACCTCCTGAAAATATGAATTTAATCCGCCCACTTTTACCCCCACCTCCCATACAAACAATATTTCAAAAATGCAATATGTTTATTTTTGGCAAAAATGCATATACAATGTATTAAATGCTGTTTTGAAAATATGAAGAAAATCCGCCCACTGTAACACCCACCCCTCATACAATCCCAATATAAAAAGTTTCACTCCATTTCATTTATTAACAACTTTTCCACATCTTCGTGATAATCTAATTGTTTAATCTTCAATTTCGTTCTAAATGAATTGATGTATGGGTCGGAGGATATCAACAAATGATGCATTACGTCTTCGTTAGGAGAATAGCGCCCAGTCTTGCGGGAGTGCTATAGCCTATAACGTCTATAATCTTTGTTCCTGGTTTCATCTAATAAATTTAAAATGTATGAAACAATTTGTATATTTAACCTACCTATAGGTAGAATGGCCTCAGATACAATTTTGCTACCATGTATCAAAACTTTATGCACTGTGATGGGCATGTAGTACCATCCATACAAATCAATGTACAATTTTTCCTTGTCTATACAATATATTTGGAATTTCTCAGCGTCTATTGCCTGACTGCAACTAATTATTTACTCCGGCTATGTCAGCTGTAATTTCAGGGTTTTCAAAAAATCGTCGAGATATATTCCCATTGTTTCTGGAAGCCATTCTTTGTTTAACCAAATCAACATTTATTATATTTATTATATAAAGTTTACATTTAGATTTTTTTGTTGTTTAGTCTACGTAAACAATGTACCGATATTACTTTGATAAATACTTTTGTGTACATTTGTTTTTCTAATCGGGACTCAAATTTAAGTTTTTTTTTTATATAGTACACATGCAATGAAATTTTCGTATTTCTCGATCCCAAATTGGCACCGGCTTCGTGTACGAGTAGCAATGAAAGAAAGAATGCACAGTTGTTTTTGCACGCGTAAAATACCACATAACGCATATTTTTTACTGTAATTTTTTGGTTTTTCATTGTTTTTTCGGCGGCGGGCAAATTGGGGCAGGTTTTTTTTTTTAGTCTGTTAGCTGAGACTCTCAGCTATAATTTGGTATAGTACTCCATGTGTCGCACTGCTTCGCACACAACTAAAAGTCTAACGGAAAATCATAAATGTTTTTATTTTTGGTGTAATATACATTGTCAAAAGAAATTTTTTTTTCAATTTTTAAAATTTTTTTTTTAATTTACATATAATGCTTAATGTCCATTTTAATTGAAAAAATACTTATAAGGTACATTCGGTGTATAGTTTATAAGTAACAGGCTTTTGAATATGACATAGAAAACTATCACATTTAAGACTTGTTCACATACTTCAACTTTGCGCTGCTCGGGACAGAAAACCAATGGAGATATTTGCATGAAATTTTTCACACATGACCTCTAGATTGTTGTTAACCATCTGTGCAAAAATCATCAAAATCGGAGAGCAGGTCCAAATTGATTTATTGCCGCAGTGGCCACAGTGTGCGACGTCTTGTTGAAACTGAATGTCGCCGAGATCACGAGCTTCAATTTCAGGCATCAAATAATCGGTTATAATGGCACGATAACGGTCACCATTGACGGTTACGTTCGCACCGGCATCATTTTTAAAGAAATATGGACCGATGATTCCACCGGCCCACAAACCACACCAAACCGTTGTTTTTTTCTGGATGAAGTGGCAGCTTTTGAATCTCTTCAGGTTGCTTTTCGTCCCAAATGCGGCAATTTTGTTTGTTTACATACCTATTGAGCCATAAATGGGCCTCATCGCTAAACAAAATTTTCCTCGAAAACGTCGGATCTTTTTGGAACTTCTCAAGAGGCCATAGAGCGAAGTGATTCAGGCGTAAGTCTTTTCATTATGAAATGCCAAACAATACTAAACAAAAATAACATGACAGCATGACACGACCCACACGTGATCTGTCAAAAGACTGATCGAAAAATCTTTTGAGTGAGCATCGCTAACAATTTTATTGACATTAAAAGGGTGACTCCAAAAGTTCGACTCCAAGAAAATTTATTTTTACGAATAAAACGTTTTACGAATAAAACGTTCTGAATTAAATGTACTGCTTAACTAGCATTTTTTCATTGCCGTTGATTTTTCATTGAAATTATTGAAAACTAGCTGTGTCCGCCACTTCGAGAGCGCCCTAGCAATATTTTCTTCGATTTTGCTTTGAAAGCAGTCCACACCAAAAACCCTTACTTTTTTAATGCCGCCTTAAACTATGCTTTATAGTTATGGTAACCTTTTAAAACAACCTTATAAAACAGCGCAATCTGTTAGTGGTTAGTGCTTCAGTTATGGTTTATGTATTTCCTTTACTACTAAAATAACTGCGTGCTTTCACTGCTTTTTCTCCACTTGCTCTTGGAAATAAGATATTTCTGGGAAAAAAAGAGTATCCTATATTAGAATCAGGAAACTAAGGTACCTCCTCGCAAAATGTTGTTAACATCCATTCAGTAGTTTTTACGTGATGCGTACACAAATAAAAAGCTGACAGACAGACAGACAGACAGACTGAAATGAGTTACTATTTTATTATATGTATAGATATACATAGGTACAAAATGCTATCTATCAGGCATAGTTACGAAAGTGTTGCTATTGAATTTCAGCAACTTTGGTCCAGAAAAAATGGCGATATGGTTAAATTTTCTTTAAGTTTCTGTGCTTGTTTCCCTTTTTGTTATTAGTGTTTTTTGCTCTGTTGTATTGAAAAATAAAAATTCAGATTTCCAAAGAACCAGAATTTCACTAAATCGAACGAAATTTCATCAAAGTACCAAAATTTCACATAAACATTATTTGCCCATTAACCCTTAAATAATCTTTAATTTGATTGGTTCTTGGTGTTGGTGTTAAATTTTAGATTTTGGTGGGTTTTGAAATATGCAGTATAATTTTATGGTCAACATTTTCGTAGAACATTTTATGCCCGCTCTTTCCCCTTTTTGGAAGTGTTTTTTTGCGATTTATTGGAATTAAGCCACGTTACGCGAGGGAATGTAGGGTGCTGTAGCTTAAGTGGTTAGCACGTTGACTACTAAGCAATGGTCACGAGTTCAAATCTCAGCCGTGGCAACATCAATTTTTCTGATATGTATTAATATTTCTTCATAATAATGCATATCACAGCGCCCTCCTTCGCCGGTATTACCTCATAGCACTAAATCGCCGGCGAAGTAAAATAATTATAAATTGGCTATGCTAGTTTCGAACTAATTCGCCTAAATAACACCAGAGGCGCTGCAATACTGTTTATAATAATCATAACGTGCAATTGCAGTGTTTCCAGAATCGAAACTTTTACTATCACTAACCATCTGTCTTATCTACTACTATCCCTTTCCAAAGGAAGTACCACAGTTAATGTATTTCTGCCTGAGAGGTACTTCTCTTTAAAAAAAAAAAAAAATTAGAGGATTAATATATTCTACAAAAATATTTGCCATAACATTTTCTACAAAGTTGCTGAACATCTAAGGTGTAGGGTATCATCTTAGCTGTAATAAGAACATAGTTTTATATACCGATATGTTGCCAGAACAGGCCAGAGCTGAGAAACTTTAACCGACTCTAAAATAAAATTCCGATGTGATCTTTCAAAACCCCGACACACGTGTATTTTGTTTGTCTCCTCTACCAGAATAAAGTGTCGGAATTCCATAATTTTGGAAAAAGGTTGAAATTGTTGCACAGTGGTATTGGTGTTTTTTTTATTGTTTGAGAAATTGTATAGACCTTTTGCTCGTTCCTATTTTTGTTTTCATTTGTAAAGTTTATTGTCCTCCTTTATGTTGTTCTTCATAAAGTAAAACTGCTTGATTTTTTTAAATATTTTTATGTTTGTCTAACAAAAAGTTTGTCTTCTGGTTTATTCCCTAAACTTGATTGAAAAATTTTCTGAAATGATTTTTATAACTTATCAATCTTTACACCCTTTTAAATATATTTTTTTTAATTTTTATACTAAAATTGTTCTCATGAAGTTAATATATATAGATATATATATAAATTATATATACATATCTATATTATATATATGTCTATCATTTTAAATTGGAAAACATAACAGAGTAAATGAATATCTAACATTACTATAGTGAAGATAAGGTATGACCGAATTTAGCGCCCTTAATTGTATTTTTAATTTGGATTTCGATTTCAAAAGAACCGAAATCCATACGACAAGTAATATATTCATAATACATAAACCTCTTTAAAACAATTTTTTTAAATAAAGAAAAATTAAAACTTTTGCATCTTCATTATCCTTTAAAAGGATTCGGCACCTTTTTCAACATTTCATTTGTTACATTTTCCTTTTAAAATAAAAAAAAAAATTGATTTGAATTTCTTATTAAGACTAAAGAAGCAGAATATTAAGAAGGGCTTCTTTATAAAAACCATCCCGAAAACTCATAAAGACTTTACTTTATTATCCAGCAAATCTGGAATATTAATGAACAAATTTAAAACACTTCAGAAAATAAGAAAATCTTTTCATAAATATTAAACAATAATAAAAATTAAATTAAATTCAATGGAAATCATAAGAGAGTAGGTTAAAAATTTAAGTAAGACATATACATGCACATAAATATAAAAAGAAATGCCCAAAAGCTAAAATAGAAGAAAAAATTTCAGGATAATAAAGATTAAATTGAATCCCACAAATGTTAATGGTTTTGTAAAAATTTTATTTTTTTAAGAAACACAGACACAAACTAAATTGTTGTTTTTTTTTGCTGAAGACACTTAACAGCAGTACAGTGGGATTGTAAGTAAATTAAAGTAATAGATAAAAAATTTAAACTCCTTTAATGATGCTTAGGGGGGGTATTTTCCAAAATGTAATTATTTTTTATACATTTTTTATTGTATCTTTAATGTATTTGAACTAACACTATGTGCTCATCCCTCTGATGTTCGAACAAGAGAATTAATATCCCTCCTTCGTAGTCAAATGTAACCGCCATCATTTGGAATGCTGCAGGCCAGGTTTTTGAATACTATACTGCATGTTTCGCTATTTCTGCTAACACTAGCAGCACGTTTAGATCTTTGATAATGTTCGAGATTTTTTATATACACACTAGTTGTGCCCGCCACGCCGCGGACGTCCTTACAATATTTTGCTCAATATTGCTTTGAAAGTATTCTACAACAATTGTAAGGCTGGGTAGCCCTGGATAAAAATCAAAAATTCATAAAAAATTCTAAAATTCTAAAAATTATTGTAAAGCTCTTTAAAAGGTGTTTTAAATATTTTAATAACAATATAATTCCACAAAGTAAAAATACAAGTCAAATACAAATTTTATTCAACTGGCGCCATCTGTTTGCGCAATGGTTTTTAAAATATCCTACTTTCAAAAAAAAGGTGTGTTGAAAATATAACCGTGTTGAAAATATCCTAGTCTTAAACCGAAACTTTTAGTACCTTTTTTCATTGCTTTTTCTCCACTTTCTCTTGGAAATAAGATATTTTTGAGCAAAAAAACTATCCTATATTGGGTTCAGGATATTAAGGTACGTCTTCAAAAAACTTTGTTAAAATCCATCAGGTAATTTTTATGTGATGCGAAAGCAAATGAAAAGCAGACATACAGACGGTTTCTATTTTATTATATGTATAGATTTGAGTACTTATTGTTACTTCAATTATATTTAAAGATTCAATAAATAAAATTAAAAAACTGAAAAAATGCATACAAAAATGTAAAAAACCACTGAGCAGTTTTAATACTAATGTTTCTTACCCTGTCAAGAGGACCTTTCTATTTATAAAATGAATCTAGCCGTAGTAGTAGGAGGGCATAATATTAAGGGGAACTATTTTAAAATTTTTTTTTAAATGTAGTTTGAGAGCTCAATTTACTTGCTTTTCCTTTAAATGGTAGTGAAACTACGAAATTTTCCCTTTCACATTATGCCTCTCTTACTGAGGCTAACTTGTTTAATATGCCTTGCATTATTTTATGTAAAATTTAGATTTTTTTGTTGGGGGATACCGAAGCAGATTACTAGTTTCATGGGTCCTTTTTCGACCCCCTTCGTTCCTCAATGATTATTGGTATCCGTCTGGAAATTTACAAATACCTTACTTTCGTTGAGTCTCGTGCTGTCACTAGCCTTTTACTCTTGACTGTACTGATGTCATACTGGCGACTGATACATGTCGACATTCTTTCTCATCGCAGAGTCTATGGCAGTTACTAATATTTGCTTAAGGCTAAGTTCTCCACAGCATCTCCACCTTTTAATATGTGTCTGGTCCAAAGCCTTTTTTTATATTAGCCCTTTTCCAAGCACAGTCTGCAAGTATCGTCTTACCGCATTTTTTTTTTAACTTGGCCAGATAATATTTAAGAGTCCGTCATCCTGTCACTAACTCTGTTAATCATTTGTAAGCACCCAGATTATTTCCAGGCTCCTTCTTGTTCTTCCTGACAACTTGTAGTGAATATTTCCACAGTCTTTGGTGGGCATCGAACCCACAACCTCGGACTGATAGACTAGCACACTACCTACTAGCCCAGCACGACATCCAAATATTATGTTTGCAACCTTTTGTTATGGCTTAAAAGGCCCCAAAGGATAATTATCTTAGTTGGTGGTGCCTTGTTTAAACCTGAAATATTTCTAAGTGAAATTTCCTTAATCTCTTAAGAGAGTTTTAATCACCTATATGCTGTAAATATTTTAAAGACCTTTTAGTTTCAGCTCCGGAGGCTATAAAAATCATGTAATTCTTTTTATATTTTTACTTTTAGCAATTTTGTTTTTCAATTTCTATAACAAAAGACATTAAAGATTATTTAAAATAAATTAGAAAAAAAAACTCATCCAATTTTGGCTGGCTGAAGGATGAATAACAAATTTAAAAAAATTAACAAAATTATTCTGTTGGAATAAAAAGCAAAAAATTCAACAACAAATACAATCCAAGAGGAATACAAAATTTTCTTGTATTTCTATTCAAAATTAACATTTCAAAACCCATACAAAACATGCTCAATCGCATAAACGATAGAAAGAAAGTAAAAAAAAAAAAAAAATTAAAATATTTTATCATTCAAACCCAGCAACCGGGGTCAAAAATTTCCAGAAATTAAACATTAGAATATGAAAAGAAACATCCCGAATGACAACATGAAAACAAATACATCAGCTAAACTGGAAGGAAGAAGGAAAAGGATCCAATGTAGAAGTGCGTACGTGTGATTGAAGTCTGAATGAATGGATGAAAGAATGAATGAATGAAGGAATGAATGTATAACAAAATAAATAAGTGAAAGCTGACTGGCTGAATGACTGACTGACTGCATGAAAGTATGAGTGGGCGCGGGAATAAATACATAAATAAAATGAATGAATTTTATGCTTTCATGTAAAACATATAATTTGCATTTTAATATCTTTATTTAATTGCTAAAACGAAACCGAAAAAAAACACAGAATTTTTTTTCTTTATTATTTTGGGACTGGAAATAAGATAATGAAGTTTAAAAGGATCAAGAGCTGGCTATTTGGATTAGTTTAATTAAGTAAAGTCAGGATGGTATGTGTAACCCATAGTTTTTTTTTCAAATATGTTGTCGATTCTACATTCAAATGCACGCAAGTTTTCAGTGGTAACTCGGAAAATTCAAACGATGTTGCGCCATTTACTGTCCATCACTCCCAAGTCTGTATCTCTTAAACTCTAGTAGGTATACATTTAAATTTTTTAGTTGTATTGAAGTGGACTTAAAGTCCACGAATAACAAAACGAAAATAAATCATAATAATAAACAAATAATAGAATTATAACAAGGTTTAAAAATGAAATCGGGTACGGCATACTAGAAACTTTAACACAAAGGGACCAATACGTGGACCCAAGTGAGCTGAATATTATAGCTGCCTGCTTAACCTACTAGAAACTTGTTAATAAATATAATAAAATAGTAACTCATTTCCTTTTCTTTTGCGTTCGCATCACATAAAAACTACTGGATGGCTTTTAACAAATTTTTGTGAGGAGGTACCTTAGTATCCTGATTCCAATATAGATTACTGTTTTTCTGCAAAAATATCTCATTACCAATAGAAGGTGGAGAAAAATCAGTGAAAGTACACAATTTCCGATTTAAAGATACAGAAATCTTCGGTCTGGAAATGGGATATTTTAAACCAAATTGCACAACAGATGGCGCCATTGTTATTAAAATATTTAAAACACCTTTTACAGAGCTTTACAATAATTTTTTGAATTTTAGAATTTTTTAAAAATTTTAGAATTTTATGCAGGAATGGGTACCTTTATATAAAGTAAATACATAAACCACAACTGATTTTTAAAAAAATCGTTAAAATCTGCTAAGCTTCATACTGTTTTTAGGGTTCCGTACCCAAAGGGTAAAAACGTAACCCTATTGTTTTCAGTACAAGGTCTGTCCGTCCGTCTTTCAGCGCCTTTTATCGCTGGAACTATAATAGGTAGACTTTTGAAATTTTCACAGAAGACAAATACTAAAACTTATAGGGTGTTCCGATAGAGACGTGTCATTCACGAATATGTGTTTATTTCTTTAACTGTAGGAGGAATACATTTAAAAATTACAAACAGTAATTAAAACTTAATTCGCTGTATAAACAAGTATAAAAAATCAACCTAAAAATTAAAGGGTTTTCCGATAGTGACGTGATATGCATGTTTGTGGATTAAGTTTTGTACCATAATAGACTCTTGAACATTTTTAGAGAAGGTGTATATGCATGTATATGGCCTAAGTTTTAAACGATAATAGGTAGAATATTGAAAATTTTACAAAAGGTGTATTGCTATGGCTATAACAAATAGCAAAAATTAAAGGGTGTCCGGGAATATAAACTAATTTTTTAACCATAATAGGTAGACTCTTGAAATTTTGTACAGATGATGTGTTGTCACGGCCGATATGACAATTACTAAAAATTAAAGGGTGTTCCGACAGTGACATGATTTTAACGTAAATAGCCTTTTATAAACCGTAATAGGTATACTCTTGAAATGTTTACAGTAGATGTGTTATTTGGGTGCGGCCGCTATAAATTTTTGAACCGCAATTGGTAGGCTCCTGTATTACCTGGCCGCCGCTCTAACAGCAATTATTAAAATTTAACGCATGTACCAATTATGTTGCAAGTTTCGCGAATATGACTGTAATTTTAAAATTAAAGTGTGCCCCATAAGACATAAAAAAATTAACAACTTGAATTTTTTAGTTTTACTGAATATAGTACGGGACCCTACGTGTGTGAGTCTAACACGCACTTGACTTGACTTATTTGTGGTACTTTTAATATAGTACTAAATATTATATGGTGGTACAGATTCCTTATCTTGAGAAAAATTTAATTAACTCCTTTGGATATCTGTAACACTTTATTCGTTCTGAAGTAAAAGGATTTCCGATAGAAATTAAAATTTTTAAAATTTTTACCTCCACTGCTAAGGGTGCTTATCATATAAACTACGAACTTGTACTACTATACATTTTTTTTCTATCACAACCTAGAATACCCTAGTGCGTTTTAAACTGAAGAGGTGTAGGGAGGCCAGCAAATGTAGACAGGCTCGAACGGAGATCCTATAAGGAGAAATGCGAGAAAGTTACTTGGATATAATAGAGCTAATTTAAGCAGTTTTACAAAAAGGAATTTATAACTACAATTCGTCAGCCAAAAATCATTAAAACTACAGTAAAGTAGAGATAGAGAGAATCTTACCGAGTTATTAAGGTGGTTGAATACAAAATAATATTGGTCTGCTTCAGTATGCCACTACCTATTCATTATTTATTTGATATCCACAGAAATCTGTATTTGTGGTGAAGTTAATAAGGAACTTTCTATTTACATGAATATTTTTTTTTAGTCAGATACGAACGAATTCGTTCCTTCTAATTATTTATATTTTTTATTTTGACTGATAATTTGCAGGACCTCCTGTTGTGGTCTTCATCAGCATTATTTAAATGTCTATGCGTAAAGCACAAACATCATCTGATTTACTCACCCACTAATTACAAACCAGTGTAAGAGTTTTTTTCCATCTTCAATTTTATTCTAATGTTAAATAGTTGAACAAGTTACGAAAAAATAAAAAAAATAATAAAAACCACAAGATTTTCTTTAATTAAAGATTCTAATCCACTTTTAAAGATTATGCCAAATAACAAAAAGAAAAAAAAAACAAAAAAAAGTTACTGTAAAAAGTAAGTAACAAACATAATCAGAGTATTTTTTTGGCTGATAACACAGTGCAACAGTGCAAAAAAAAATATACAAGGAAGAGACAGTATAGGCACGATTCTACTATCAAATAGTAGTAAAACTTTATACTCAGTTTAGCGAAATTGGTGACCAATTTTTATTTATGAGCCTCGAAATAATAGGAAAATCTGTGGGCCCTTCTAAAGAGAGGGGTCATCAGTTTTTGTCTAATATCGCATTCAAACTCGATGATATCGCTTAACTTTGTTCAGCAATAATGTTGCCGAGGATACGTTTAATAAATTCTATATAAATTCTAGGCCGAAAAAATAATTTATTCTGGTCTTTTTTTGAATAAGAACATATAAAATCTTTTTTTTTCTTTTTCCAGCATAAGTTACAGGGACTATTAAATTTATAAAATTGTAGCCACTGTAAAACTAAACATCTTTTTTTTTTGTTTTAAAAAGTGTAGAAATTAATTATTTTTTTGATATAAAATGTATATAGAATTTATTAAACAAATCCTGGGCTACTTTATTGCCAATGACATCTTCTTTAAGGGGCCCACTGATTTTCCCAATCTTTCGAGGCCCATAAATTAAAATTGGTTTTCAATTCGGGTTTTACTACTTTTTATAGTGCAATCGAAGATATATGTAAGAAGGTTCGTGTATTTTTCAGCAAGTTTTTATTTGTTGCACTGTGTAATATATACAAATAATTTCAAAATGTTGTGGTAAATTTAAAAGCAGTCTTCACTCGTTTGGTTGGTAGGTTGAATAAGTGACGTCAGAGTAAAATATATTTATTATTATTTAAGTAAAGTTTCTTACAGAGAAATCATTGAATTATAAGAAATTTTGTTCTTTTTTTCTTAATTTTTTTCGGTTTAATTCAAGGTATTATTATTTTATTAGGTAGTGTCGTGCGCCCAGCTGATTTCGTACTTCGACATGTCAAAAGTTGTATGTGTTTAGAAATTGTATAGTGCAGAAGTGAGAAAGCAATAAAACACACACACGCCTTCTCAATTTTCTTCTATGTTTTTTGACATTTCGAACTACAAAGCAACAACAAAATGCCATGTTGTATTGTTGTATTTATTGTAGGGATGCCACTACGTGGTAAGATAAATATACCTTGGTTTAATTCTTTGTAATTTTATTATTTTATTTCATTTTATTTAAATTAATTTTAAGGTTTCTTGATTGACTTCTTTAAAGGTTTGTATTTTATTCATGTGATACAATTTCAGATTTTAGATCAAATAGATTTATCGATTTTTACTAATTGAAACATAAAAATCTTAAATCTGATAACTTTTACGTAAACGAGGGTATTTGAACCAGAAAAAGTTATTGACATTTATAAATGATTATGATCACAACAAAAGAAAACAAAAAAACAAAACAAGAGAGAAAAAAAAAAACAAAGAAATGAAGAGAATTGTTGTAAATAACAGAATTGTTGTAAATAAAATAGAGTTCGACATACAAACTGTGAACAGCAAACACATGTACCATAAAATAAATACCAACTACTAGATATGAACTCTTAACTGATTAGAAGAATGGTTGTAACTCACATGCATATATGTATGTACATACATACACACACACATGTCACGGTAGTCTCAAAAGTTTTTGACTAAATATCGTAAGCTAAAGATTGCTGATTGGCATGTACCGGGTGATCCAAATAGGAGTGTGTTATGGAACACGGTTCTCTAAATAACCCCAGTAGCTTATTGAACTGACACAACTGTCCAAGACTTGGTAGATGGTTTCTGGTTCTATCTTACATATCGTTTGGAGTGTTTCTGGAGTATTTGCGTAGCGTTAATCTTAAACGGCAGCCTACAAGAAAAAGTCTAAAGGGGTCAAATCACAGTTCAAAAGCGGCTAATTGGTATAGCCAAGCTGATAAAATGATTACCGAACTTAGTGTAGCATCCTGCTGAAATGAAAGATTATTCAAGATCATATCTTCCATTTCAGCCCATAAAAAGTTCAAAATCATGGATCGAGAGAGCTTGCCCCCCAACTGAAATTGATTTTTCAGCAGCATTTTCGAAAAAGAAAAAAATTGGCCAATAAATTCACACTCTTTGTGGATGCATTGTCACCATTGTCCAGAAGTCTTCAGGCTTCATTCCTTCATTTGGACAATGATGGTTTTCCAATCCCTAGATGCATTAATTTCATTTGGCGGAATACGAAGGCATCTTGCTAGAAAAGATAACTGTTCGTTCAAATTCGATGTCCGATTGAATTTTAATTATTCCCAACGTTGTATGGCGACTCATACAGGTCTGTACACGTACGATACTGAGGAGTAGTCAATATTTCGAATAGATAAAAATCTATCGTATGACTTAAAATGATATTTGTATTATATTATACACATGTAGAGGAATACCGAAGCCGACCATTAATTTGAACGGGGACCCTATGCGATCTTGGTCGATGTTCATTGATTTTTGATAGCCAATTGATACTTTACGACTATGTGGGCTTACGTGTGATAGTCTCCAAGTATCGTCTTCTTAGACTTTCATCTTGGCCACATGATATTGCAGTTTTCCATAACCTGTTACTAAATATATCTAGACTATATTCAAGAAACTTTCTGGACTCCTTGTCGAGGGTGGCTATCTTTTTACCCTTTTCTTTCGAATTAATTGGCCAATAAAACTGAAAATCTTTCCGAGGCTAAAGAGGTTAGCGAGGCTTCTTTATCCATCCTGTCGAAATCTTATGGTCCCATTAAAATTTCCAGTAATGGACTTTAGATGCGAAAGTAAAACTGATTTAAAAATGGGGATCGAGAGGTACTCTGAGTTCGCTCGACTTAATTGAGCAAGCCATATGGCAGAGATAAGACCTAACTGCAAACCTACTAACAGTACACTCATTAATCGCAAACCGAATCAGTAATTTCTGGAGGTATTCCATCTGCCTCCAGATGGAATATCTCAATAACAGTAATTTGAAAATATTGATGGTGCTGAAGCTCATTTTTGTAGGAAGAAGTTGCTAGATTGTGGAATCCTCAGATTAGATAAAAATCTCTTGAAATAATCTCACTACTAGGTCAATACAATCTATGTTACAAAGTCTTTATGTGCCTCCCAATACCCAATTGACAATTTTAGCCCAATGGCTGCCTAAACCATATTATAACCTTTTGCATATCGTTACTCCCACATAACTCTCACGAAGGATCTTTACCAATATGCGGATAGTGTGTTATGTGACGGCTTGCAATATGAGAATTGAGAACTAGCTTCGCCATATCCGCCTTGAAGCAATATATGAACAAAGTACTATGAATCGTCCCTAGAAGGAGAGTATGTTTCAAATGAGTATTTCAGAAAAGTTTCAGACTAACAAGCATCACACAAATTACGCCGTGTTTTTATTAACCTTTGCCAGATTCCTTTGGGAACCTCGCTACTGTAATTCTGAAAATCATTGTTGATTTTCCTTCTTAAACATATCTTTAATAGAGTCCGATCGGTCAGATCATAATTTGTTAAAATTAAAAATTGGTTTGGTGATGTGCTACGGATTATCATCTTTGTTGTGTTGTTTGTTATTGGTGTAGGTCTAGAATTAAAGAAAGGAAATGTTTGTGAGCTCAGTTGAGCATGATCACCTCATACTCAACTGATTTCAATAATGGTGTCTGTTAATACTAGATATTGTGTCATTGGGTGACATTTACAGGGTTCATGGGCCATATACAACAAAATGTGGATAATATGGGGATGCGGATAAGATCTTCAAATACTCTCTATGCCACTGTCGAATGGATATGACCGATTCACTTCTTTTCTTAAATCTATCTGAGGCTGCTGGTATTAAACTAGATTCCATATTGGGCTTTGTAATGAGCCTAGGTTGACTATACATTGACGACTATGTTCAAATTGTATTATAAAGGACCTATAGGTGATCGAAGTGTTTAAAGGATAGCATTTCGACAGCCCCACATACTTGACCTTACCATTCCTTACGGTTTTGCCTTGTGATAGCAATGGCAATCCTAACACACCTCTTACAGCGACTAGACACCATCGACTAGACACTATCTAAATTTTGGAGACCTTTATTTTCATGTAAAAGCACCTAAGACATGTAACGCCCATTTCCCGCGATCTAAGTATAAATTACAGCCACCACTATACTTCTCGGTATGACTTGGTGAGCTGCCGGTACCCAAGTTTCAAGTGTCCTGGGTGAGACCGTGTCCTCATCTTCTATTATAAGAAGGTAAACCAGACGCGGGCACTGCTACCTCCATATAATTAAAAAAATGGGAAGAAAAAGATTTCACAATAATCATACATATTGTGGTTGAAGGCTATATTGAGAACTAGCTGTGCCCACACACGTTGTGTACGTCCTGACAATATTTTGTGAGATTTTGCTTTAAAAGTAATCCGCACGAAATTTTAAAACTCTTACGAATTTACTTTATATAAAGGTACCTATCCCTAAATAAAATTCTAAAATTTATATAAATTTTGAACAGCGCCTTCTGTTGCGCTACATTGCTTTAAATATACTGCTTTCAAAAATAAAAGATGCCTTAAAGTATGCAGTACCTTTAAATCGATAAAAAAAATCGGCGTACTTTCACTGCTTATTCTCCACTTTCTCTTGGAAATCATATCTTTATGCGAAAAAAGTATCCTATATTAGAACTAGGATACTAAGGTACCTCCTCACAAAATTTTGTTGAAATCCATCCAGTAGTTTTTACGTGATGCGAACACAAAGAAGAAAGACAGACAGACAGAAATGAGTTACTCTTTTATTATATGTATTGATATTGGCGATGCTGACTGGAGTTTACTTTCGCTGGAAGAAGTTTCTAAATCGTTGAATTCTCAGACCACCCTTATATATGCTTTCGATGGAATATGAAACAACACCAAATACCACTGAATGTTAAATGAGTGAATAAATTGAACCAGTTGCAGCTCCAAGGGATTTAAGGGTGCCCAAACAATGTTAGTAGCACTTTGTATGTGTTTTTCTTATTTGTGTTGAACATTTTATTTTTTTATGCTTCAATATTCTGTCTTGTTGGATTGTTGGATTTTTGCAAAAGCCAGTCTTCTATACACATCGACAAAGAAAGTCTTCATGCAGTTTTGATGTGAATGATTGGAAAAATGGCAAAATAGCAGGAGTTATAAAAAATAAACAAACTTGCAGACATAAAGAAATAAAAAAATAAAAAAACTACCAAGTCATGACAAATGGGAAATTTGTTTAGAACCTGTTTTTCGTTGTAGTTGTTTCGCTTAGTGTTCGTGCTCTAACACTTTATACTCTGTTGCTTTTATTGAACAGCCAACCAAAACTTTACAAAAAAAAAAAAAAAAAATAAAACTTGATTTTGTTTGAAAGCAATAAATTCTCTTTAACTTTTGCAATGTTTTCTGTTAAAAAACTATTATTTTTTGTTGTTGCTTTTTTAATTTCTTTTGTTTTTGGGTGATTTGAGCAAGGTTTTGCTTACATCTTCACCCATGTAATGCTTGGGATGACAAATGGATTTGTTTTGAGGCAAAAACAAAAAAAAAATCAAAGAATTTGTAAATTTATTAGGGAACAAAAAAAAAAAAAAAAACAACAGCAAACAAATGAAATGTAACAACACCATGATGAAATTTTGCATTTTGTATTACAGCCTGGCTGAAAAAACAAAAACTACTAACACAGGCCAAGGATTAAGGGCCGTTTCAATTTCTAAGTGCTTGTTCAAAAAATATTGATGGTTTTTAGTTGCAGCTTAGAAGTTTTTACGCACGAGTACAATATTTGGAAGGAAAGATTTTTTGAAAACAATTTGTTAAAACCAAACTTACGTTTAAGGCCTTTTTTACTTGGCTAATTGGCTAAAGTTAGGATGTTATCGACATGTAATAAGTTTTTTATTATTTAAGGCATATGTTGAGTTAAAAGTGATCAATAAATTAGAATATTAAAGAACTGAGAAATGTTAATTTAGAAAAAACTGATTTAGAATTTGGTTAAAAACCGGTTTTAAATTTGGTTAAAAAACCGGTTAACCGGTTTATGAATGATAAAATAAAAACTAATTCTTGCAAACAAGAACCGACACAACAAATATATGTGCATCAATTCTAAACTAAAAATTTAAAAGGAAGTAATCTGCAAGAAATAGTACTCAAATCAAATACTTCTATACTTGTTGCTCTAACGGACATAGTAATATACGTTCTGTACATTCAAATGTCTATCCATAATGGTAAAGCAGATAAAGCCATATACGACAAATTACATCAGATATGAGGACACCCTTTATTTTTTTACACATATTATTACTGACACAGTAATAAATAGTAACGGTTCCAAAGATATGGCCATATAGCTTAAACAATATCACCTAGGGGACACCCTTTAATGTACAATTTTAAATTAAACACTTATTTTAAAGGACAGATTCCTTGTAAATTTCAAATGTCTGTCTAAAACGGTTCAAAAGTTTGGCCATATGCACCAATTTACATCAATTATTGAGACACCCTTTAAAATTTTAAATATTTATAAATGTTATTATACGGGACATAGTAGTGGAGATTCTGGCTAATTTTCAAGTGTTTGTCTATAACGGTAGATAGAGATAAAGATAGGGCTAGATAAGTAAAATTATATCAATTATGGGGACACCCTTTAGTTTCCAAATTTAAATTATATACTTGATGTTATAAGGGATTTAGATATACAGGTTGTTTGTAAATTTCAACCGTCTCTCAGTTACGGTTCAGGAAGTTTTGCAATATACATCATAAATCACATCAACTATTGGGACACCCTTTAACTACTTATTATAAATATTTAATTTCTGATTATAAATATTGGACACTCTATCCAATTTTCAAGTGATTGTCTACAATGTTTCATATGGTTCATATATTTAAATTGACGTCACTTATGGGAACACCCTTTAATTTTTAAGTTTTTAAGTTTATTTTTTTGTTAACTTCTGTCATTGGCAGCTATAGTAGAAAGCAGTTTTTTAAAATTTTAAAAGGGTGCCCTTTACGGTTCATAATACACGTAAAAAACACGTATGTTGTATGGGGACACCCTTTAATTGTCAAATTTCTGAACTTATTTTAAAATGGGACCAATCTGTAAGCATTTCCTTTCTAATAAAGAAAAAATGTTTAAAATCGGTTCAGAAATGACTGAGTTCTGCGGGCACAAACATAAAAAAAAGCAACATTCAGACGAATTGTTAACCTCCTTCTTTTTTTGAAGTCGGTTAAAAAACAGTTCAATTTAATTTTTATATATTTTTGTTTAATAAACAAACTGTAACACCAACAAAAAAATTTATATTTTTGTCCCTATTATGTAGAGCGGACGACGACTTTTTGTTGACTTCCATTTTATAGCGACGGCACCACTACCTTGAAAGACATTATAAGACATTAGTATTGTCCCTATATATTTTGTTACATTTTATTAATTTTAAATTAAATTTAAACATGTTTCGTAGAGTAAAAATTCTGATTATAAAGAGGACCAGCCAGATTTTAAGCTTCAAAACCGGTTTTGAATTTGCTTAAAAAACCGGTTAACCGATTTACGAATGATAAAACAAAAAAAAAAAAAACAGTTCAATTTAAGTTTTTCATATTTTTGTTTAATAAAGTAAAGTAACACCAACCAATAATTTCATATTTTTACCCCTATTATGAAGAGGTGACTAGTTTGTGTTGACTCCCATATTATAGCGACGACACGACCGCCTTGACTTTGGTATTAACTAAGAAAGTAGAATTGCCCATGACATCGATAAATTAGAAGACATTAGTATCGTCCCTATATATTTTGTGACATTATCATAATTTAAATTAAACTTAAACAGTTTCGTAGAGTGAAAATTTTGATACGGAAGAGGGCCAGCAATATTTTAAGCTTCAAAGTAAAGCTATAAGGAAACGACTTTTTGAGCTGTTTGCTATGGGAATTGTTTTAGATATTTTATGAAAAACATCCCTTCACAATACCTAGCAAACGTCAATATCAACTGATTGTTGTCAGCGAAAAAATACGGCAATACCATTACTGTGCCATCGACCTGACTTCTTGTCGTCGAGGACATCCCAACAACATAAAGACTGGCAGGCATAAAGGTTGGCTTGTGCACTCCTAGTTAGGTTATGTCTACAAGAAGTCTGGTGAAATAAGTATAGCGAAGAAAAGACAATACCAGGCAGTTTCACACAGCAGTTTTTGTTGCTGAACTTCTGCTTTCCGCGGAAGTGAAGGGAGTGCAGATTTTAGTTGATTTTCTTCTTCGCTCCCAAGGAGGTCGCAGGATAAGTTTTCTTGTGAATCTGGTCTTATAATGAGTCCCTAAAAATCTACGGTGGAACAGCATACGATACCGATGCACGGCCAAGAGTAGGCATGGCATGCGAACTCTGGATACCTATCGACGTCCATTTTCAATAAAGACTTACTAGCGCATAAGAAGCTTTGTGTGGATGGACATAATTTTCGCCATTACTAGTGGGAATCAAATGCTTTATATTTTTTTAAATAAAAAACTTGACCAAGGAAATCCGAAAGGGATAAATTAGAGTTCCTTTAGAAACTTACTGGCCAATAGAGGATATTAGGAGAAAAAGAAAAGGAAAACTCGCGAAAAGTGGACAGGTCCTTCCATGAAGATACTCCCGCGGCTATGGAATTTAATATATAAATTGCTCACATCTAGTCTTGTGGGTTTAGATAAGTCCTTTTCGGAACCAAGTACCTCAAACCGTCCCTTCAATGTCAAGTCGGAGTCTACGCAGCCCATGTCTTATGGTGAGAGGCGGTGGTAAAAGAGGAGGCGAAGAGAAAGAAAATCTATTTAAAAAATGACAATTCGTATTTAGTTGAAAGCAATGTTAAGAGGCTTAAGGGTGCTAACCCTGAAGTCTCAGGCAAGGTGCGACCACATAAAGAAAAGAATCCTTAAAAAGCCCTATTAGACAAACGCTCAAAAGTTGCCGAATTAAATGAGACTATAGAGGGCATCAACCAGAAGTCGAGCGGTCATTGCAAGACTAATGTGAAGGTTGCTGCGAAAATAAGACCTTTCTTTTGCACAAGTGGTAAATTATCACTAACACATCCACACATGCGAATATCTGTAATGCATTAATGCTGTCTGCTCTAGATAACCTGAGTGATGGTGCTAATGATATACGTTTCTTAGAAATGCTAAACTTGTCGATGGGTTCATTGTACTCACGTGCAAAAACCAATCGATCTGACTGATCGAACTGGCAAAATCCCTGTCCAATCTTTGCGAAGGGGCTAAGCTAAAAAAATAGCCTGCAGGCACCACGAAACGAAGTCAGTATAAGGCATTCTGAAACGTCTGCAAAAGCTGCTGTCCGACGTAGGATTCGGTAATCAGGAAAGCACAGGAGTAACTTAACTGCAGACTTGATCAGGCGGTCGTAAAATTCAATAGGAATGACCAGTGTGCAGGACGTCCTCCTTGGTGCGTAAAACGGTTTTAAAAATAGAAGTGGTAATCCGCTCGTAAAATTTCTACCTGTATTTGTTCTCATTCCAAAGAATATTTGGCAGATCTAATTATATGTGGGACAAGGTTAAATAACTTTAAGCCCGTTTCAGGAAGCCTTCTTAAATAGTTATTTAATAAGTTATTTAATTGCCCTAAATTCTAAAAATTATTGTAAAGCTCTGTAAAAGGTGTTTTAAGTGTTTTAATAACAATGTAATTCCACAAAGTAAAAATACAAATTTTATGCAACTGGCGCCATCTGTTGCGCAGTAGTGTTTGAATTATCCCACTTTCAAAAATAAAAGGTGTGCAAACGTGTTTAAAATATCCCACTTTTAAACTGAAAATTTCAGTACCTTTAAACCGGAAATTGCGTACTGTTACTGCTTTATCTCCACTTTCTCTTGGAAATGAGATATAAAAAGTATCCTATATTGGAGCCAAGATGCTAAGGTACCTCCTCACAAAATTTTGTTAAAATCCGTCCAGAAGTTTTTACGTGATGCGAACACAAATGAATAGCAGACAGACCTACAGACAGACGGAAATGAGTTGCTATTTTATTATATGTAAAGATTAATAAATGTTTAGCTGTCTACAATCAGTAGCATTTTTGGCTTTACTTCAAAAAATTTTTGTATGTTAAATATGGCTTACGATATATTTATTTAATTTAATTTAACTGCTTTGAAATTCAGAATATTTTTTCTTGTTTTTTTTTAAAACATCCCCAAGATTTTTCAAAAATCCTTTTGCAAGTTATTTTTAGTTTATTTAACAAGAGAATTTTATTGTTTTTTGCAAAACATTTGCATTATTTATTTCTTTATGGTCAAATAAATCAAGTAAAACTTGTTTAAACCTTTACGTTTTGTTGTTTGTGGCCAGGGAAAAGAAAACAGAAATAACACGCATTTGAAATTCAAAAAGAAAAAAAAGCAGTTGCTGTTTTTTTGTTTTATTTCATCTTACTTTCAGAGAAAATATAAATTATTGTATTAGAGTGATTGTTTGGGTATTGTAATCAACTCGGTCAAGCACAATGACCATCCGTCAAGCAATAATGAAAAAAATAGAAGCAACAGAAAAATAAATTGCCAATATTTTAAACAACAAAACAAAAGTGTGTTTTTTTATTTTATTTCAACATACAAACGTATTTTTATTATTTGTTTGTTTCTTATTTGTATTTTAAGTTGACTGTGAAAGCAACAAATTACCCATTTTATCCATTATAATCAATATTATACGGTCTATTAACTTTTCCAAACAAAGACGCCTTAAAGTATGTTATACTTTATAAATGACTAAATAAATGTTACTTGAACATTAATAGGAAAACAGTGCTGTCAGATGTGGCGATTTCAAATGTTGCGATTTTTAATCCTAATTGGCATTCAAATTTTTTATTTTGCGATTTATAAAATAGTTGGCGATAATGTTGGCTATTTTTTACAATGACTTTCAGTAATTCTTTGAATTCTTTGAATCTCATTTAAACAATGTCTAAATAGATGATGAGGGACGTTGAAGATGCTTTATGTAGACTTAATAAATAGAATAATTTTTGCCAAAAAAAAACCGACTTCAAAATAGATAGAAGGGCACCAATTCTAAAATAAAAATGTAAGAAGTAATCTGTAAGAATTAGATTTAAACCAAATAAAAGATGCGCCAAAATAAGAGGGGAAAAAATAAAGACTATTTGAATGTCAAGCCTCTCCCTATTACTGTTCAAAAATTAAGCTATTTTATGGGGGCACCACTCAAGCTTCTGTCCATAACGGTTTTAAAGATAGGGTCACATAGATCAAATAACATCACCTATGCGGACACCATTTAATTTACAATTTTAAATTAAAGACCTGTTGTTATAGAGGATTTGGCAACAAAGATTATTTGTAAATTTCAACTATTTGCCTATAACGGTTAAAAAGTTTAATCATAATTATATATCAAATTACATTAACTATTGGGACACCCTTTACATTATAATTCTAAATATTTATACTTGTTATCATACCAGAGAAAGTAGTGGATATTCTGCCTAATTTTCAAGTGTTTGTGTTTAACGGTTCAAAAGATAGGGCCATATAGATCAAATTACATAATTTATGGGGACACCCTTTAGTTTCTAAATTGAAATTGCTAAAATGGACTTTGCAATACAGGTTCCTTGTAAATTTCAGCTGTCTGTATATAAAAGTTCAAAAGTTTGGCCACAAAGATAGAATTACATTAACTATTGGGACACCCTTTTATTTCCAAACTCAAATTTTATACTTTTTGTTATAGCTGAATAGCAATACAGGTTCTTTGTAAATTTAAGCCGTCTGTGTACGACTGTTCAAAAAATCAAACGGTCATAGTAATCGACATTCTGTCAAATTTTCAAGTTTTTGTCTATATTGGTTCAAAAGATAGGCCCAAATAGGTCAAATTACGTCACCTATGGGGACACCCTTTAAATTTTTTTTTTTTTATTAATTTCGGCTGTTGGGAGCTATAGCGACACGCAATTTTTTAAAATTTTAATTTGGTGCCCTTTCCGGTTCTTAATACACGTAAAAAACATGTATGTTTTATGGGGACATCATTTAATTTTTAATATAATGAACTGTGTTTAAAGTGGGACCAACCTGAACCAGCATAACCTTTCAAATAAAGAAAAAAATTTTAAAATCGGTTCAGAAATGGCTGAGTTCTGCGGTTACATACATCAAATTAAAAAAAGCAACATTTAGACGAATTGATAACCTCCTTCTTTTTTGAAGTCGGTTAAAAATGAATTTATTTAACGAACAACCATTTCAAAATGTTGCAATTCATTATCATAACAAGACTCAATGGGACCAGGATACTTAGGTATCTCCTCATAAAATTTTGTTAAAATCCATCTTGTAGCTTTTACGTGATGCAATCCTAAAGAAAAGCAGACAGACAGACAGACAGACGGATATGAGTTACTATTTTATTATTATATGCTCTTTCACGTGGTGAAAACTAGAAAGTCCTAACTTGCTTAGAAGTGTACTAAAAATGTAGAGAAAGAAGAGCACAAATGAAAGAAAAACAGAATTTTATTGAAAATCCAGAATCAAGATAATAAATGGCTTGTGCTTTGCATTGAAAAAAATTGAAAAAATTGTACCAAATTTGGTACAATTGACACATCGCAATACAATTGACACGCCTAGTGATTTTTTGGTACAATTTCATATAAAATTTATTCAATAAATTTTTTTATTTAATCAATACTTTTCACTTGAAAAAAAAAATGATATCAAAAAATGATATCAAAAGATTTTTTAACTGCAAAAAAGATTTATAGAAATGTGATATTTAGTAGTTTTAGTCTGTAAATGAAAATAAAAAACGAAGAAATGTAAAAATGTATCATTAAAAAAATTATTAATAAAAAAAATATTTTTTTTTTGTTGGCTTGAAGGTTGTTTAGAAAAAAAATATGGTAACACTGTGCATACGAGTAAATTATAGGTAATTTAGTTGCAAGGCCTTTTTGCTGAACTATAGCGTTGGAACGTTTTTGAATTGCCTCAATCAGTGTCAGATGGTATTCGATAGATATATTTTTCTATTCTTTATAGTGAGAAAACGTAAGGTCTTTTGGTTAGTTAAATGAATCCCGAATTGTTTTTCCAAATAACTCCAGATGTATTCTATCGGATTAAGATCCGGTGACTTGTAAGCCTTTTATTTATAAAATAAGTAATTATTTTGGCAAATTCCAAATTTTGGTACAATGATTTGGTACAATTTTATCACCGGACCGATACAATTTAAACATTGTCAGATGCCAACACTAGTTCATAATGCAAAAGAAAAACTACTAAGAAACTGACGAAAAACATTGTTTATCTTTAACAGCTGATTTTTGGAAATTTTGTTTTCGAGTCATAAGCCACCTTTTCATAGACCGGGTCACATATGTATAGATAAATAATCATTAAAATAAATAATCAAACTTGTTTAAATCTTTCGACGTTTTTTAGTGAAATTATAATTTTTATGATATAAATACGATTTTTTGTTGACTGTTTCTGGCAACGCTGGAAGACTTAAACAATGGCGTGGGAACGTAAAGGTAATTTTCAGAATGTTTTTGTTTGTGTATTTTCTCACTGCTTTTTTATATGTCATGGCTGATTATTTGAAAAAAAAGGTTCTTTCTTTTGTATTTGTATTCGTATGTGTATGTGTATGTGTGTGTGTGTATTTTTTTTTTTTTTTTTGTTAAGCGCCTTTTATGCGGCTGACTTGTTTTCCCTAATTTTGTAAGGAAATTCCAAATGATAATAAAAAAACAAAATAACCAAAAAAAAGTTTGAGGGCATTGTTGTTGGTATTTATTTGTTGTTTTTTTATTGAACTTGTTCAGACTTTAAGTTTAAACTGACAACTGTTGCTGCCCTTTTTGTTTGTTGTATTAAGGATTTGTTTTGGCACGGTGTCAAAAAAAATATATTGGAAAAGTTTTTTCTCGTATTATTTTCAACATCACACTTTCGAGGGTGTCAAAAATATCAGTGATAAAATAACAATGAAATCTCGATGTGGTGATTAGTAATTGAAAAAAGAAAAAAAAAAAACATGTTTGGTGTGCCACCAACAAAGAAACGGAAAAAACAGCTAATGGGATTTTTATGGTATTAGCGGGTTTATTTAGAGGAGGTTTTGGTAAAAAAAATATCAGAATTAATTTGAAAAAGTTTACAAAAAGGTTGAGAGTCATTGTAAAGAATTACTTAAATTTAATGTGTGAGAATATTTGAATTTTTAAATTATTAAAAGCAAGAGCTCAGTTTATTATAAAATTTAAAAATTAAACAATATTAGATAATTTCTTAGAAATACGGAATTGTAATTGGAGTTAATTAAAAATAGTGAAATTTATAAAGTTTAGAAATGAAACAACAAGGTGGCACAAAATTAATCACTTCATCGGAAGATGGAAGATCGGAATTTTTGCAAATGGTAGTGTACGTCAATTATAGCCGTGTTTGTGAACTAAACTGCTGTATTAACCAGCAGACAAGCAATGAAGCTCTTTAATCCACAGGGGTGTGAAACAATTGTGTTGATATTGTCAAGAGGTTATTTCCTGATCTCGTAATCTCTTAGTTTGGCGATTTCTCATGACCAGACGGTCGCCCGATTTAACCAGCCCAGACCTCTTCCTTTGGGACTACTTCAAGTAGAGGGATTACGAGACAGAAATGCAAACACTGGAAATCTTGCGGTGATGGATAATGTTATGGATAATTTATATTAATTGGTAATAGCAACAAACCATATATAACCTGTTGCCACTTGTAAGGTTAAGGTGGTTGGTAGCTGTGCCGAGAACCTGAATGGCTGGTTAGTATTTAAAGAGGACTAGTCGTTAACAGCTCCCCTAATCCACGGTGGAACAGCATACGCCAGGGATGCGTGGTCAGGAGGGTGCTTGGCCTTTAGTATGCAATCTCTGGATATCGGTTGACCTCCAGTTTCAATGTAGACTTACCCACACACAAGAAGATCTTTGTGGCTGGACATCGTTTTCTACAATAATGTCCTAGGGAACAATTCAGAAGGGATGGACAGGAACGCCTCGCCCCTTTAATCTGTAAAGATTCTTCTATGGCGTTGAACCGGCATATTTCGTTAGGGATGGAGAAGGAAGCCTCGTTAGATGTGGTGAGGTTAAACCCCTTAAGAACTCCGGTTGCCACTGGCCAAGGGAGGATATCAAAATAGACTGACCAAGAAACCTAGCAAAGGGTGGACTGGTCAGTCTATGAAGATACTCCTGCGACTATGGAGGTAAATGTGGATGAATTGGACGCATCTGGTACTGTGGGCTTAGGTAAGTTCTTTTCGGAAGCAGGCACCTCATAACGTTCCTTCAACGTCGAGTCGGAATCTCTACAGCTTATGCCTAAAAGTGAGAGGCACCGGAGAAGTGAAGACAGCGAAAGGAAAGAAAATGTCCAGCACTGGCTAGCGTAAGACTCAGAACCACTGGACCTGAGCCTTGAACAAATGATAGCAATTATTAGAGACTGTGTGATGAGAAAGAAGACCGACAGTTAGCAGTTGAGTCTCTACAGCTCATGCCTAAAAGTGGCAGAAGAGAAGACAGCGAAAGGAAAGAGGCTGAGACGGCAGCGCACATTGTGTGTGGATGCTAGCAATATTAGAGACTGCGTGATGAGAAAGAAGGCCGACAGTTACCAGTTGACAGTCTGAAATCACTAAAGTCAAGATTAAAAGCTGGTTATAGCAAGTGACTCAATGTAAGTAACTAGGTTTCCGTAAATTACATTTCGGTTGCTTGTAATCATAGAGGACGGTATGGGCTCGAAAAGGAACCCATTATGGAAGTGGTCTGCTTCGATATTCCCTCTACATTAATAATTATTAATAATATATAACCTGTTTAAAACTCATACGTAAATGGGCTATAAATACAGTTAATAGTCTAAAAACATTCAGAAAGACATAGAAAAAGGACAAATTAAAAAATACCCTTTAAATATCAATTCGTTCGAATATAAACATGTTTGTTGCAGTAGCCTCGCTGGGAAAAGTGAAGCTGGTTTACGGGATTAGGATTACGATTACGATTCCGTTCTGTTTCTTTTTCCTCCAATTCACTATCAGAATAACCAGTAGAATAAGAAGTAATTGAAATTTGCTGTCAATATGGTTGATTTCCTTAGATTTTACTTTTGATTTTTTGAGGAAGTTGTCCCTACTGGTGTAGGACGGTTCTTATCTATTCCACTTAACAGATATAATTTTAAGGATAAAAAAAATATTTCCATCACTCAAAATCCTTTTTAGGGTTAAGGTCTGTACAGACGGTTGTCAGATCTTACAATATTGTTAGACCTAACATTGTGCTGACACACGATTGTCACATATCTGGCATTATTATTGTTAGTTTGAAGTCTGATAATGCTTTTTCTGACAATATTGCCAGACAACAATTGTAAGTTCACACGACGTTTTTAGACGTTTTCTGTACATTTTTCTGACAATATTGTAAGATCTGACAACAGTTTGTACAGTGCTTTACGTACCCAAAGGGGAAAAACGTGTTATCTCTGGAATCGTAAGAGGTAGACTCACACAAGTTTTATTACTGTTCCCAAAGTGACGTGTTATTCGGGTATATGTCTTTATTTCTTGAACCATGTTCGCTATATAAACAAATATGAAAAAATAAACCTAAAAATGAAAGGGTGTTCCAACAGTGACGCGTTTTGCATGTATATTGTATGGTATAGTTTTTCTAACCATAACAAGTACATTCCTGAAATTGTCACAGAAGGTGTATTACTATGGCCTCTATAACAAGTAGTTAACATTAAAGGGTTTTCCGACAGTGACGTGTTTCGGCTGAATATGTCCTAATTTTTCAACCATAATAAGTAGACTCCTGAAATTGTCACAGATGGCGTATTACTAAGGCCTCTATAACAAATAATTAATCTTAAAGGGTGTTCCGATAGTGACATGTTTTGTATAAATATGGCCAAATATTTTAATTATAATATTTAGACTCTTAAAATTGTCACAGAAGGTGTATTACTATGGCCTCTATAACAAATAGTCAACATTAAAGGGTATTCCAACAGTGACGTGTTTTGCACAAATATAACCAAATTTTTGAACCATAATAAGCAGACTTTTGAAATTTTCAGAAAAGGGTTATTACTATGGCCTCTACAACAAACAGTAAAAATTAAAGAGTGTCCCGACAGTGACGTGTTTTGCAGAATATGACCTAATTTTTTAATCAGATTAGTTAGAATATTTATATATTCATATAAAGTGTGTTATCATAGCCGCTATATTTACAAAATTTTTAAAATTTAAAGGGTGTTCCGATAGTGACGCGATTTTCGTGAATATGTCCTTTTTTTTAACAGTAAATTTACACAAATTGTGTAAAATTATGCCCGCTGTACCAAGTAATATACAAATTTAAATTAAAGGGTGTAGCGAAAGTGACACAAATTTACGTATTTTTCGAATTTGGCCTTCGCTTGTAAATGTTATGAAAGACACTTGATATTTACACAGAGCAGTTTGTACTATGCTCTAAAATAAACAATATTTTTTAGCTAAAGGGTGCCCCATAAGATGTGAACAATTTAAAATCATGCCTTTTTAAAATTATATATTGAAGTTAGAATGGAACTCTACGTGTGTGAGTCTGATTCACACTTGACTGATTTATTTTATTTATCTTTTGTCCGAAACTTACTAAAAAATATTCTTGAAGTTATGTTATTGGTAATCTAAAAATGGGCGTGGCACTACTCATAAATATTTATGATCGTTTTTAGTAAGAGAACTATAAAAACTGACCTGTGGCTCTTTCCATTTCGAGTAAGAGAGGTATTATAGCAAGAGACTTTAAGTTTTAAACTTACAATAAATATTTGCGGTCGTATATCTGGAAAACTCTAATACCGCGATAGTCTTTAAACTTTCTGTAGATAATTTTGCTTTCAAAGTGAAAAAATGAAAAAAAAAGTAATTTTCTCTTGCAATATTTCTTCTACAATCAGGTGCGTCCAATTAAATTTCTTGCAATGTATTTAAGTTTTGAAAATATTTACTTACAATTAATTAATCCCTTTTAATATTTAATTAATGCAAATTTAACGATAATTGATTTAGTTGTGGGTTTATTTGAATTATTTATTTCTTTTTTTGAACATCGTAATTTGTTTAAACCAACACAAATTAATATTAATACAATTTAAGTTTATCATGAATATTGTTTTACAATTTAGATTATCACGAAAATAACAAATAACAACAAAGCACTAAAAACACTTTCAAAAGGTATCGAAAACTTTTAAAAGTCGCAAAAGGAAAACATTTTTTGGCACAAACACTTGAAGAGAAATTTATTATAATGACTAAAAATAAAAAAATGATCTTAAAACCAAATTACTTTAACCAAATTAATGTTAGTTCTGGGAATCAAGGGTCAGTAGCTGGAAATAAATTAACACACAAGGTAATTTTTCCAGAAGTAGTAGAAGACACAAAAATAGGGTGGAATAAAAGTTATGTTATTATGTGAAGCCACCATAACGTTTGCAAGTACTGTTTATGGGTTGTTATACAACATGTTGCTATACAACATCCATTACTTTGGGTTCGAGTCCCAACACCAGCCACTTTACTCCCTGAGTAATCTTACCAATGTAAAAAACTTAATGAAATTTGAAAGAAATTCGTGCTTCAGACCCCTTAATGTCTCGGGAACTAGAGCCTACTCATACAATAACTTTCAAAAGACGAGGATTTTTAAGATGAGCATGGAATTGCTTGCAGACTTCTAAAGGACTTAGTGACGGTTTCTTGGCAATCGTTCGTTCATGCTTGTTACTTGTGTTATATTTCTTATGTTAAACTCAACTATTAGCTACAAGGAAAATAGGTATCCTCTCCGATAGTCAAGCCGCCATCAAGGCACATAACTTGCATGAGTTCAACTCCGGACAAACAGGTTACTAACAGGGTTACTCTGTGCTGGATTCCCGAACATGTTGCGATAGTACACATGTTGTTTGCTCGAATTTGATCAAATAGAAGCCGAGAGGAAGTCTGAATGAAGATTAGGAACTCTTATACATGAGTAGCTGGCAATGGCTGGGACAAATGAGCAAAAAAAAAATATTAAAATAGCCGTCGACTTACACAGTGCAACACGGAAAAAATAGCCATATACGGATACCACTACGTGGTAAAAGACCAAAAAAAAAGACCCCTGTCTCCCAGTTTTGCCCAAAGTCCTCCAGGTTTTTTTTATGGGCCCTCAAAGATATGGGGCCTCGATGTCATTTTTGCAAAAAATGATCATTTCCTCAAGCTCATATTTTGCAAACCGTTTGAAATTTTGATATACTCTCTGAGGCAAAGTTGTAGCTCTTGTCATAAAGAACAAAAATTGTGGACATATAAAATCAAAAAAACTTCATCTTCAAGGTCAAAATCGCAAAAAACTTTAAAAAATTCAATTTTTTTAATCTTTTTTCCCCTGTTCAGGTCCATAGGTAGCAAACCGTTCAAAATTCAAGGAAACAATCCAGTACAAAAATGAACCTAAGATCTCAGTAAACAACTTTTTAGAACATAAGAACTTTCTAGGAATGATTCTTAACACCGTTTAGGTAGCGCTTAGGTAGCTAAAAAATTTTCGGGAAATTTTTCACTTTTGCGGCTACCTAAGCGCTACCTAAACGGTGTGTGATGCTTTATGTCATATTGATAAAACTGATTATCATTTTTTCAGGCGACAGATCTGTATATGATGCCTTAGCACCTGGCAGCAGATACAATAGATCATCGCGGCCGCAGTGTCCTGTTTTCCCTCTGTATTATTTGTATTCTAGTACACATTTAAAGTGGCTAGAAAAATAACAAGTAAAATAATGAGAGCCACACACTCTTTGCCAGCCAACTGACTGCTTTACTACCCATTAAAATTTTACTACAATTGTTCAGCTGCTATTTTCAAACCTTAAATCGTTAAAAATAAACTAAATTGAACTGTTTGTACTTTGTAACCCTAAGAAAAAAAAAAAAAAAAAAATGGTATGACCCATTAAGTTGGTTTCTCGCTTACGGCTGGCTGTTGGCATGATTGTCGCTTTGTTATAGCGAGGAAGCCATCCTCAATAACTCAGTCAGTAGTCATATCATCTGCAAAGTAACTAACCAGTAATGTTCTCTGTTTTATAGTCTCATAAAAAAGTCATTTTATGTCCCTGATATAACATAGTATCTACTGGTCATTTGCATACATACATAGATACTCTTAAAAGTTCACGAACATTTGGCGGAAACAGAAAACCTAACAAAAATAGCAACAATATTGTTGTTGTGTGTACATACATAGATGAAAATAGTGGCTATACTTAATGTGGGTTAATTTTTTTGTTTTGTTTTTGACAAAAAAGAGAAAAAAAGTTAACTTAATATTTAATTAAAATTGACATTGTGAAGTAATTTTATAACATTGTTCTTATCACTTATATAGCGCATGCACAGACATGCATGAACTCGCTTAGTTGAACTCTTAAAGCTTCGTTAGTTCTCAAAACTTTTAATACTCCAAGTAATTGCAATTTTTTGTTTCTACTTAAATTAACACAAATTAGTTGTGAATTTAATTTTTATGATAGACAAAGAGTTTTTCCATCAATATTTATAAGATACATTTTTGTGTTATAAGTATGGCTAACGATTAGTTAGAGTTAATTACTTACATAACTAACATAAAAATATTTTTTTTGTTTTTTTATATTTTTAATTACTTCATCCTGAAAGGAATTTGAAACAACACTTAGTATCTTAAGTGTAGAAGAAAAAAATATACAGTCTGTCAAGAAAATGTCTTAAAAAAGTTTTAGTTTATTCTACTACAAAAAAAAAAAATAAGGAAAAAACTAAAAAACTAAATGTTTTATATACTAAGATAATATGAAATAATTTTTGCAAAAAAAACCGACTTCAAAACAGATAGAAGGGCATCAATTATAAACTAAAAATGTAAGAAGTAATCTGGAAGAATTAGATTTAAACCAAATAATATCGCCAAAATTAGCGGAAAAAAGTAAAGACTATCTACCTATTACTGTTCAAAATTTAAGCTATTTTCACCAGCATCCGTCTTTTATCGGCACACCATTCAAGCCTCTGTCTATAACGATTTCAAAGATAGGGTCACATAGATCAAATAACATCACCTATTGGGACACCCTTTAATTTACAATTTTAAATTAGAGACCTGTTGTTATAGAGGACTTGGCCACAAAGATTCTTTGTAAATTTCAACCATCTGTCTATAATGGTTCAAAAGTTTGGCCATATATATCAAATTACATGAACTATTGGGATACCCTTTACATTATAATTCCAAATATTTATACTTTTTATTATACCAGAGAAACTAGTGGACATACTGCCTAATTTTCAAGTGTTTGTGTTTAACGGTTCAAAAGATAGGGCCATATAGATCAAATTACATAATTTATGGGGACACCCTTTAGTTTCTAAATTCAAATTGTATACTTCTTATAGTGGACTTTGCAATACAGGTTCCTTGTAAATTTCAGCTGTCTGTCTATAACAGTTCAAAAGTTTAGCCACATACATAGAATTACATTAACTATTGGGACACCCTTTTATTTTCAAATTCAAATTTTATACTTTTTGTTATAGCTGACTGAGCAATACAGGTTCTTTGTAAATTTCAGCGGTCTGTGTACAACTGTCCAAAGGTTGGCCATATACATCACATTAAATGAACTATTGGAGCACCCTTTAATTTAAAATTTTGAATATTTATACATTTTATTATAACGGTCATAGTAATCGACATTCTGTCAAATTTTTAAGATTTTGTCTATAACGGTTCAAAAGATAGGCCCAAATAGGTCAAATTACGTCACCTATGGGGACACCCTTTAAATTTTAAATTTATTTTTTTATTACTTTCTGCTATTGGGAGCTATAGCGATACGCAATTTTTTTAAATTTTAATTTGGTGCCCTTTACGGTTCTTAATGGATCCTTATACATAGAGAAGTTGATTAAGCGATGTCCGTCTGTCCGTGTTCGGGTTGAAATGTCATTTGCCAAGGCACCAGAAGAGATACAAAAAATTTAAGCACAGCAATCTGTCAGGCATAGTTTCCAAAATTTTGGGTTTCCAATTCAGCACAATCGGATCATTACTTTGGAGACTGTGGGCCAAAAACCAAAAACCTATATTTTTTCACGTTTTTTTTTAAATTTTTTTCGGCTTAATGATTCTCTTTTGCTTTTTTGGTTAAATAAATATTAGAACACGACAGGGAGATCGCAGGGAGTGCATCGGGGGGTCAATAACCCCCTGCGAGGGGCGTCTTTTGTTTGTTTTTAGGTTAGTAGGGGTTTTCTTCTTTGATTTGTATTAAAGACCTTTATAGAAACCAATACACATATAGATAACCAATTGATCCACAGGGTACCCACTGGTAAAAAAAATTCAATAAAATTTAAAAAAAAATTTTTTTTTTTTTAATTTTTAAAAATTGTTTTTTATTTTTAAACATTTACAAAAAACTTTACAAACCGTTTTCAAAACGATATTTCCACAAAAAAAATTTTCGGAAAAATTTTTTTTTTAAATTTTTAAATAAATATTCGAATAAAATTTTACAAACAATTTTCAAAAAAATATTTTTACAAACAATTTTCGAAAAATTTAAAAAAAATTTAATATTTCTGTGAAAATGTTATAGTCATATAACATAATATATTTTAATATAAGGGTAATTCCATGTCAAATCAACAAAAAAAAAAACTGATTTCAAATTTACCACTTCCGATTTTATTGAAACTTTTGTTATTTATATTCTTTAACTTTCTATTATATTTTCCTATTTTGATTGCCGTGTAGTTAGAAAAACCGTAAGAGATTAAATTTTTTTAAAATTATATTTGGGTTCAGAGAGTCAAGGAATAGAAATATCTAAAGTTTTAATTGTGTAAAGAGTCAACAATATGGATAATGCTGTTCATGTCTGTATAAATAAAAACAACGTGGAAGAAGATTTCACGATTCCACGGCCAAATATAGCACTTTTACTTGTTTTATTTATAATTGTTGTTGTTGTTAGTTAATTCATCAGTACATAAAATGGAATGATTAAAAAGATAATAATTTATATATTTAAAAGACACTATGCCTTTATGATAAATGCCAAAAACAAAACATTTTTCATTATGTCAAAACATTTTCTTGACAGACTGTATATATTAAAACTTGTAAGTTTCACGGTTGCTGTTATCATGTGTGGGTCATAGCTCTGATGTTCGGCCAAGACATGGAATATCCCTCCTTCTTAGTCTTAGAATCCAACCACGATCATTTAGGATGTAACGAGTCAGCAGATTTAAGTGCGTTTCGAGCTCCGTAATTAGGGTGTAACTATGATAATTCTTGGAATCTTATTTTAGTGCCTTTGAATTTTTTCTATGTTGAAAGCGAACGTATCAACTTTTTTTCATCACCCGTTGTCATTATCTGGTGGTTATAGCGTTCAATAAATTGGGTTATATTTCTCTTAACGACATTTGTTTTAAGAGCTCATAAAATATCTTAAATACTAGATAATACATTTTAAGTTTATTAACTCCTTCAAGTAGAACTCCTTCAGTAGATAATTCCATACCTCGAGTATATATTATAAAAGGAGAGGATCACTGCATCATCAAAATTCTCCAGCATTTACTCAAAATTTACTCAGTGCAACATTGCAAAAAAAAAAATACACGGACTTGACAGTAAAGGTTCGATCGATTCTACTGCCAAAAGGTAGTGAAATCCAGTTTGAAGAATTTGGTGACCAATTTTTATTAATAGGCCTCGAAGGATCCTAAAAATCACTTGGCCCTTCAAAAGAAAGCTGTTATCAGTTTATGTCCAATATTTCATTTATACTAGGTGATATCGCTTAACTTTGCTTGGCAATAATGTAGCTGAGGATTCGTGAAATAAATGCTATTAATACTTTATGCCAAAAAAATAAATTATTCCATCACTTTTTCTTAAAAAGAAAATTAAAGAATATTTTTTTTTTACATTTTTTAACATATAACCCTGGTACTCTGTTCAGTTTTTCATGCGAAATACTGTCAAACTACATAAATAAAAAATATCTATGAAAAAGTCATGAACAAATGTTGCAGAAGTAGTTTTTACTGTGGATAAACATGAAATGTTTCCTGCAACCTTTTATCAAAACTGTGAAATAAAGCAAATGAGCATTATTTCATGTGGAATTTTTTTGTAAAATTTTGTATGGAAATTTTTTAAAACAATGTGATATATTTAAAAGCAATAACATCGTAAAATTCTTCCATATCGCCAGATAGACACCACTTTTTAAATGTCAAATTTTAGGTGTGAAACATTTGCTCAACATTTTCCACAAATTCGAACAGAGTACTAGGCTATAGCTGATCACATAAACAATGTGGTATACTAAAAAGCAATGAAAACGTAAAATTCTTCCAAATCGTAAGTTTGACACCACATTTTAAATGTAAAATTGTTCTTGTGAAATAATAAATGTTGCTCAACATTTATTATTCACATTCAGAATAAAAGATTTTTTCAACTTAAATCCTGGCACTTTGTTCAGTTGTTCATGCGGAATACTGTCAAACTACATACATAAAAAATTTATATGAAAAAGTCATGAAAAATTGTTGGAGAAGTAGTACTCTGTTTTTACTGTGGATGAACATGAAATGTTTCTGGCAACATTTTATCAAAAGTGTGAAATAAAGCAAATGAGCATTATTTCATATGGAATTTTTTTGTAAAATTTTCTGTGGAAATTTTTTTTAAAACAATGTAGTATATTTAAAGATAGACACCACTTTTTAAATGTCAAATTTTCGTTGTGAAATAATAGATGTTGCTCATCATTTTCCACAAATTCGAACAGAGTACTAGGCTATACTGAGAAAATTGTAGACACCGGTAGGTACTTTTTATAAAGGGTGCTTTTAATAAAAGGTATTTTTTATAAAAGGTACTATTTTAAAAGGTGCTTTTTATAAAAGGTGCATTTTATAAAAGGTACTTTTTATAAAAAGTACTTTTTGTAAAATGTACTTTTTAAAAAATGCACTTTTTATAAAGGGTACTTTTTATAAAGGGTAATTTTATAAAAGAAACTTTTTATAAAAGGTACTTTTTATAAAAGGAACCTTTTATAAAAGGTGCCTTTTATAAAATGTACTTTTTATAATAGGTACTTTTTATAAAGGCTACTTTTTATAATAGGTACTTTTTATAAAGGGTAATTTTTATAAAAGAAACTTTTTATAAAAGGTACTTTTTATAAAAGAAACATTTTATAAAAAGTACGTCAAATAAATGTCAAACTTTTTATAAAAGACAATTTTAATAAAAGGTACTTTTTATAAAAAATCTCTTTTAACATTTATTCATAGCAACGAATTTTTCGTTATGCAATTTGTTTTATTTTACTTATAAAAAAATTTATACCTATAAAAGTAACCTTTTATATTTTTTATGTTTACATTAGCAAATGAATTGGTACTGTGTTTTTATTCGTAGTATGTCAGATTGTTACCCAAAAATTCTATGTTTATCATAAACTGGAATATTTAAGACCTAAGAAAACTTTTACTAAAACTTATTTAAATATTAAAAACTAATAATGATAAATTAAAACAAGAAAACGAAAATGTGTACAAAACTCATTTTTAAACAAGAATACGTAAAGAAGTCTTTAATAAGAATTTAAAAATGAATGGTTTTTTTGTAAATTCGATCGGCTGTATCTATGTAATTAGTGCTAGTGAAAGTCAAACAAGAAGTTAACCAAAAATTACAGTGTTTAATGAACGTAATTTATTTGATTAATTAAGAAAATGAGCCAATCAATATTAACTTCAAATACACTTGAGACTACCGCAAAGTCACAGAAGCCACTCAACTTGAAATTTTGTGATTCAAACGCATTAATGAAGAGTAAACGTTGGACACATACATACATACTCATGATTTTTTTTTTAATTTAAAAATTCCTTAAAATTTTTTTCACTACTAAATATTGCACTAATACTTTTTTATTAATTTTTGTTTTGAATTTATGAAACCGTTACATTTTTTACACATTTAAAGTAATTACTATTAAACTCTATCCATCAACCGTGCGCGTAATTTATAACTTTCCGATTTCGTTGCTTTGGCATTTGTTTGATGACTGAAGCTTAAAATATTTGTATTTTTTTAACTACAATTTCCTGTCTAATCTAACAAAACTGTTATACAAGGATTCTCCAAGAAGTAAAAAAAAGTTTTTCTTTAGACAAAACAAAGTACAAAACATAAAATGACAGCTGTTTTTGTTTTGGCATAAAAAATTTGCCGCCAAAAAAACAGAGAGAGAGAGAGAGAGAGAGAGAGAGAGAGAGAGCTTTTAGAAGGATAACAGTTGCAGAGTAGTAATGTTAGATTACAAAAAGGACTTTAAGCTTTTTACTCTTCGATGTGAAAGCAAATGCTTTCTTCGGCCTCAAATGTAACTGTAAAAAAGCTTTGTAAAGCTTCCGAAAGCATTTACAGTTACATTCAAAAGCTAAACATTAAAGATTAACATAAAGTTTGCACAAAAAAGCGTTTTTTTTTTTAAATTATAAAATTTTAAAACTTTTTAAATAAACTTCTTCTTCCTTATCTAAAATTTGATGATGCTTTGATGTGATGATGTTTTAATTAAAAAAAAACTTCATTTTATAAGAAAAAAATAGTATTTGAAAAAATTAAAATAGTTAAATAAACCTGACAACCAAATTGGTGACCCTACTCGTTTTTATGCTAAAAATAGGAATACATGAGCATGCCAAGGCTGATAGAAGCAGTAGTTTCTATAGACATTTGATTTTATTTTGACAGAGTTTATTTCCCATACAAACTGTACCGCTAGGTAAGTTCTTACAACCGAACAACCTTGCAGCGGTAAAACAAAAAACACAAGTACATTGCCCCATCAAATGCTTCTTTTAAAAATTAAAAATAGCATCGACCGTAACCCCTCAATTTGTATGTCAAAAACATCAAGCCTTTCCTAAGTACAGTTAGACCAAAAAGTGACTTTATGATGAAAAACGTTACATTTTGGTAGAAAAAGTGTCTTTTTGTTGCAAAAAAGTGACTTTTTGATGAAAAAAGTGACATTATGGTAGAGCAAAGAGAAAATTCACTTTTTTGTAGAAAGTCACATTTTTGTAGAAAAGTCACTTTTTTGTAGAAAAGTCAGTTTTTTGTAGAAAAGCCATTTTTTTGTAGAAAAGTTACTTTTTTGTAGAAAAGTCACTTTTTTGTAGAAAAGTTACTTTTTTGTAGAAAAGTCACTTTTTTGTAGAAAAGTTACTTTTTTGTAGAAAAGTCACTTTTTTGTACAAAAGTTACTTTTTTGTAGAAAAGTCACTTTTTTGTAGAAAAGTCACTTTTTTGTAGAAAAGTGACTTTTTGTAAAAAACTGACTTTTTGTTGAAAAGTAACTTTTTGCAGAAAAGTGATTTTTGGTGAATAATTTACTTTTTGTAGAAAAGTGATTTTTGGTGAAAATATTGACTTTTTTGTAGAAAAATGGACTTTTCCAGATAAGTGACTTTTTGTAGAAAAGTGGCTTTTTGCAGAAAAGTGACTTTTTTGTAGAAAATTTACTTTTTGTAGAAAAGTTACTTTTTGTAGAACAATGACTTTTTGCAGAAAAGTAACTTTTATGTAGAAAAATTACTTTTGTAGGAAAGTGGTTTTGTGTAAAAAAGTGCCTGTATAGAAAAGTGACTTTGTGTAGAAAAGTGACTTTGTGTAAAAAAGTGACTTTGTGTAAAAAATAAAGACTTTGTGTAAACAAGTAACTTTGTGCAGAAAAATGACTTTTTGTAGAAAAGTGACTTAGTGTAAAAAAGTGACTTTGTATAGAAAAGTGACTTTTTGTAGAAAATTGACTGTGTAAAAAAGTGACTGTATTGATAAGTGACTTTGTGTAGAAAAGTGACTTTGTGTAAAAAAGTGACTTTGTGTAGAAAAGTGACTTTTTGTAGAAAAGTAACTTTGTATGACTTTATAGAAAAATGACTTTGTGTAGAGAAGTGACTTTGTGTAAAAAAGAGACTTTGTGTAAAAAAGTGACTTTATGTAGAAAAGTGACTTTTTGTAGAAAAGTCACTTTGTTTTAAAAAGTGACTGTGTAAAAAGTGAGTATGTGCAGAAAAGTGGCTTTTTGCATAAAGTTACTTTTTTAAAGAAATGTTACTTTTTTGTAGTAATTTTAGTTTTTTGTAAAAAAGTTACTTTTTGGGAAAATAGTGACTTTTAGTAGAAAACTTTATTTTTTGTATAAAAGTGACTTTTAGTAGAAAGGTGACTTTGTGTAGAAAAATTTATTTTTTGTAGAAAAAAGTTACTTTGTTATAAAAGTACAATTTGCAGAATAAGTGATTTTTGGTAATATGTGGCTTTTTTGGACAAAGGCAATTTGTGAAGTGACGGGTTTTATGGAAAATTGGCTTTTTAAAAAAATTTAGCTTTGTTAGAAAAGTGACCATTAATAGTAATGGCATTGCTATTTTAATTTTTCGGAGCTGAATATTTGTTATTTGTTACATTTTTCACAAAGTTTTTGTTTCTTTTTTTTTTTTTGTTATTTAAGTTGACTAATTTTCTTGTAACTGAAGCCACATTTTAAAATAAAAAAACTTACCTCTCTGTAACTTTTTAGGTGGATTATAAATGAATGTGCATACAAACGTATAATAACAAAAAAGTTTTCTATTACCTCTCATCTGCCAAAATAATGAAAATTGTTTGCTGCTGAATACAAAATAATTTTTAATACTCTCGTTTATAAGTTTAATACTTTTGACGAAATTCCTTTTGTGATTTACTTTTAACCCCCCTGGTTTTATCATTTTTGTGTCAGCTAACATCCAAAATAATGTGATTACTACTTGGTCATTACATGGTAATCAAAATCGTAATAGGGATAGACTTTTTCTTTCAACTTTACTTGTCGTCTTCTTTTTGGGAAAATTTCTATTAAAAAGTAAATTTTATGAATATTTTCCATCTTCTCTTTCTGCCATGCCTAAAAGCCAAGTCAAGTGACAGCTTATTTTAGTCGAAGCAAGGAACTACAAAATGACTATTCTATTGTATCAAGTCAGTAAAGGAAGTTTAGGAAAGTTGAGATAGAAAAGAACAAACCCCTTAAAAATAAAGTGCAGAAAATGTTTTCATGTAGAATTACGTCTAGCAGTAACGTAAAACATGCTTGACACTTTGCAAGAATAGCTGCCAATTATTGGTCTTTTAATTGTATTCCTGTGATGGAAGTTTTACTTTTTACGGGCATTAGATTTGTTTAATAATCAGATTTATAAATGAACGAGGTTTCTTAAAATTAAATATTTTCAGATAGTCGATCTTAAGAATTTCTGTCGGCCCACAATTTTTTTACTTAATTTTAAATATTTTTTATTTAATTAATTTTATGTATTTTTTAATTAATATCAAATTTGTTCCACGACGCTAAATATGCTGTAAAATCCTATAGAAAATTTTTAATCTTTAACTTATTATCATAAATTTTCATATAAAATTATTTAAAAAATGCTTACAATTTTTGTAGTCTTTGAATTATTACACCAAATTTTCATATTTCAATTAAAACAAGTTAAAAAATGCCTGAAATTTAAAATTATATTTATATAATTTTTATCGTCCGACATTTTTTTTTTAATCTTTGAATTATTAACATCACTATTCATATTTCATACAAAACGATTCAAAAAAATTCTGCAATTTAAAGTTATATTTCAAAAAAATTTGTCGGCCGACAATTTTTGTAGTCTTTAATTATTACCCCAATTAAAACAAGTTCCTAAAATCTGTCAGCCGACATTTTTTTCATTTTTGAATATATACCATCAATTTTCATATTAAATATAAAATAAAATTTCTGCAATTTAATGTTATATATCAAATAAAATTTATCGACCGACAATTTTTTAGTCTGTGAATTATTACCCCAAGATTTCATACTTCAATTAAAACAAGCTAAAAAATGCCTGAAATTAAAAGTATAATTTTTGTCGTCCTTCAAATTTTTTAATCTTGAATTGTTAGCTTCACATTTCATTTTTAATATAAAACAAGTTAAAAAATTCTTGCAATTTAAAGTTATACTTCAAATTACATTACTCAGCCGAGAATTTTTTTTTAATCTTTATCTAGTATTTGTCAGCCGACAAATTTTTCTTTTAATTATTAACATGAATTTTCATATTTCCTATTAAACAATTCAAAAAATGCCTGCAATTTAAAGATATGTTTCATATAAAATTTGTCGGCCGACAATTTTTTTCTTATAATTTAGACTTATATTTTTTATAATATAATTTTTTTTTTAAATGTCGGCCGACAAATTTTTATCCATAATGGTTTAAAATGTCTTTTGTGTGCTTTTATTATTCAAGATAACAATTGGTTCGTATAGCATTTAGTATTTCAGTTAGAGATTTTGTATTTAATTATTAATTTTTGGGAGATGGAGCTTTTCGCAGAGGTAAAAATTTCTAATTATCACTCACTTGGTAGTGGCCACGACGATTCCATTGTGAATTGCTCAAGCAGCTAACTATTTTCAGTCTATGATCAAGTATTCCCCAGGCAATCGCTTTGTGGCATCCGCTTTGAAGCTACCTAGAGTTAGAAGGCGCTACAGCCATTTATAATAAATGGTCGGATGGACGTCTAGGGAAAATAGATTTGGGTAAAATTGGTTGCACCATGGGATTAAATGCGCAGATAGTGCGTTAATAACCCATCTAGGGGAAGGGGGTTAGAAGCTCACATCTCTCGAAATCCCATTTGCTAACGAATCGGTAATTAAACAGCCTCTAATAGAAAAACCGAAGCAATCGTTGCCGAACTTTTTTTTTATAGAACTGGGGCTTTGACTGGCTATGGAAAAATAAGAAGGCGCCCAATGGTGAGAGTTAGAGGAACTCATATATATTATTAATTATTATGTTAAAAATACTGTTGTTTTTCAAAAATGTTGTCATGCATTTAAAAGCTTTTAGGATTTTTCTCGGTGATTAACATTTTAAAAATTTTAATTAAAAATACTACTTTAAGAAATTATAATTGCTGTTTTTCTGATTTTAGATTTGGTTTAAAATTGTATTGTCAGCCGACATATTTTCAATCATGTCTGGTTTTATTTTTATTATTCTAGTGCTCTTAAATATTTTTATTTTTGCGGAACATTTTTTTGTCGGCCGACAAGAAAACGGTTTTATAGGTAACTGTTAAATCGACTTAATCAATATTATATTAAATAGTTTTTAATTTAAAATTTTATTTATTAATAAATTTCAAAATTTATAAAATTCATGAACTTCAAAAATTTTTGTCGTCCGACAAAATAATTTTTTTTTATTATTTTGTCAAAATTAATTTTTTTGTTTTTAAAATCTATTTTGGGCAGTGTAATTATTTTATCATTATTTTCAAATTGAATTTATATATCAAATCTTTTTGAGTTTTTAGCAAATATATCTAAATTTTTGTCGGCCGACATATTTTTTAAGTTAATTAATTTTGGAAAAATTTAAATCGTTTCAGATAGTTCAATAAATTTTTAATGTTTTAATGTTTATGTTAGTATTATTTTCTACTCACTATTAACTACATTTTTAGTTTCATAAATTTATTTTAATCTGATTAGAAACTTTACAACTGCTTGTATAATTTCTTCTAAAATTTTTTTCTTTTCTATATTTGAATATATTTATCCCTCCACTACTGGCACTTGGAATTTCTTAGCACGTTTAACAGCCAATTTCTGCCATTTACACTATTGTAAGGGGCCCATGCTGTAAGTGTAACTTGGATTTAAATGATGACAACATGCAATGCATTTTAAATAGTTTTTGTTTTTTTGTCTGGTTTATTGGTCTTTTGTGTTGCTTCTTGTACCTTCTTTAGCTACTGTTTTATTTATTTTTTTACTTATTCCACCTTCCAACGTAAATACAAACTTGCAGCCACATAAACCGTCAACCAAACTAAATTTAGCAAATCTTTACAATTCTTGTCTGATGACAAGTCAACCCCATTTCTTAAGGTAATTTTTCTTTCTTTTTTGAATTTAATGCAACAAGATCCTTGTATTAAATTGCAAATTAAAAACAGCTACTGGGATTGTTTGTTGATATGAAAACGAATCCTTAAGTTGGAAGAACAAAGTTTATGTCTTTTTTTTTTTGTTTTTATTTTCTTTTACTTCATTATCATGTAATTATATTTGCTTAAAAACAACTAGTGTCAATCATTGCGAGTCCTGTTAAATAACGGGCTGATTGAAAAAGTTTTTTCATGCAGAAACAAATAACACAAAAAAAAAAGTTTTCTACAAGTTAAATCAATTAAAAGAACAAGTTTTAAATTTTTAATCTCTTATTTAAACAGAGAATGAGTTATAAAAAAAGGGGGTTTAATAATTATGGATGTAACAGTCATATTGGGAAAGAGCGCAGATTCACACATGCAAAATAGGAAATTTGACTAGAAATTCTTTATTTAACCCAAAAAAAATCTTCAACAAGAAATCAAAATTTTAAATAAAATTCGATGTTTCACTTAAGAATAAAAACTTCGCAAACAAAAATTACCAAAAATCAATGTTTCACCAAAAAAAATTTAAATTTCGCCAAAACATCAAAAATTTACCCCTATTTCAGTTTCACTAAAAAACTAAACTTCACCAAGAAATTAAAATTTTAGTCTTAAGTCGATTAAGAACAGAAACTTCACCAAAAATCAAAGTTAACCAAAAAATTTCAAATTTCGCTAAAACATCAAAAATATACCAAAAAGGTAGATTTTAATATAAAGTAATAACAAATTTAATATTCACCAAGAGATTTGAGATTTTATTAAAAAAAAAAAAATAAAGTAAAAATTTGCTGGTGTCTAAAAATTTCATTTTCTCAATTTTTCTTTAATACTGTCACCTAATATTTGTAAATTAAATTATTCTTTCTTAGAGAGAATAAAACATACTTAACCTTGACTATAAATTTCATATTCATACATATGAAATCGGGATTTTAAGATAATTTCACCAAAGTAAAGCAGTGTTATTAAGGAAAAGTTCACTAAAAATCTTAATGTATGCAAAGTAGGAAATTTAACTAGAAATTCTTATTTTGACCCAAACAAACTTCATCAAGAAATCAAAATTTTAACCAAAAATTCGCAAACAAAAATTACGAAAAATCAATGTTTCACCAAAAAAATTAAATTTCGCCAAAACATCAAAAATTTACCCCAGAATACAGCTCCCTGTATTCAATTTCACTAAAAAACTAAACTAAACTTCACCAAGAAATTAAAATATTGGTCTTAAGTCTTAACAGAAACATGAAAAATGAAAAATCAATGTATCACCAAAAAATTTTCAATTTCCCCAAAATACAGAGAGAATTCAATTTCACTAAAAAACTAAACTAAACTTCAGCAATAAATTAAAATTTTCGTCTTAAATCGATTAAGAACAAAAACTTCGCCAAAAATGAAAAATCACAGTTTCACCTAAAATTTTAAATTTCTTCAAAACCTCAAAAATTGAGATTTTAATTTACAGTGATAAAATTCTCACTAATAAATTTTATATTCACCAAGCAGTCCAGATTTTATCACAAAAACAATATTACACTATAAAGTTAAAATTTAAATAAAAGTCGAGATTTAAGGAAAATATCACAAAAGTATTGCAATTTGTAAAATTCACTAAAATCTTAATATACCAAAGCAAGGAATATCACGATAAGGAATTCACCAAAATATCTTATTTTAACCAAAAATTAAGAAATCATAAAAAATTTAAGGTACTTATTTTTATAAAAAAAATCATAATTTCACCAAAAACGAGACGACGGAACGGATTCAGAGGAAAGCTAAATTTTTTAAGAAAAAGTATTCTCTGCAACAAATAATATTGAAAAAATCTGGAGTGGCCTACTTTCCATACCCAATGGAAACAGATATTTTTGTAAATATTACATAAAAATTATATTAAGAATAGAAGTTCAAAGTATATTCGAATCGAAAAATTTATTATTTTCGGTTTGGGGTGTTAGGTAAACTACCCCTTGCCCCTTCCCGATTATTTCCAAAATTTATACAGCTCTTCATCTCCATATACCAAAGGCACGTACTAAATTTCATTTTGATATGTCATACGGTATGACCTGTAGAGCGTTTACAAAATTTGGGAGTAAGTAAACTACCCCTTGCCCCTTCCCGATTATTCTCAAAATTAATACAGCTATTCATATTCATAAACCAAAGGCAGATAGTTAATTTCTTTTTAATATGTCATACGGTATGACCTTTAGAGCTTTCACAAAATTTTTGGGTAAGGAAACTTCCCCTTGTCCCCTCCCAATCATCCCAAAAACTATACAGATCTTCATCTCCATGTGTCAATAGCTCCTAGAATTCATTTACATATGTCAAACGGTATGACCTGTATAAACTCCACAAAAATAGTGACATACACACCCACCCGCCCTTAGACATCATCGCGAAAAAAGTCAAAATGGATTCAGGAGACCTCAAGACGTATAAATCCGTCGAAATCCCGACCTCGATTTTTTTCATGATTACTTTACTTTACATTATATTACGTATGGTAAAGTAAAAAAAAATCGAAAGCTTAGTGTTCTTTTCTTTTTGTAAGACAACATTACCTGTGAAGCTCCTTTTCTTGTCTGCAGAAAACACCCAGAGTCTTTGGCGGGAATCGAACCCACAACCCCCAGACTAATAGACCAGCGCTCTACCAATCCGCGTATCGATGTTTATGAAATGAAAACTATTATTTAAAAGAAATTATATTTTACTTCCTTTTCCTCTTTTTGTCTTCTTTTTGGATTTTGTCTGTCTCAACATTTGCGCAGAATATTTGTTTTGCCAGCGATATCGCCATTGTTTTTCAAGCTACTTTCTCTATTTGGACATAAATCAGTTGTGACTGGTTTTGTCTTCAGCCAATAATTTTTATTACCTCAAGCTCTAAAATAATAAAATAAAATAAAAATGATAAAGAATTGTTCCAAACAGAAATAACTTTTTTATCGCAAATTGTTAATTTTGTTCGCCATAATAACTTTCTGTAGAACAACAATAACAACAAAAAAGTTAAGAAATTTTTACTTAGAACATAGAATTTATTTGGTAAATTTAATCAAGATACATTTTCATGACAATACTCTTTCGTAAAAGAGTGGAGTTATAAAAAAAATATTTATCAAGAAGAATGTAGAGAAAACAACATTTAAGGCGAAATTAACTAAAGACAATTACATGCAATGAATATAAAAAGAGATAAAGGAAAGGTAGTATAACAACACTTTACGACTGCCACCAATCGCAATTTGTGTGTGATACAGTCACAATGAGTAGCAATTTATATAACATGGCAAGCCTTATCCAAGGCAAGCCTAGATTCATATTATAGCCTCTTGCTTAGGGGTTTGGAGACTATCCAAACTCCGTCTGTTGAGAGTGCAACAGCACACTTGATCGACCGTGCACCATACCCGTATGTTTTAACACACAGACCTTTTCTTCCAGATTTAGGTTCTAGGAACCCTAGCGTCTGGTGCCCCAATTTTTCCCGAGTGAACCGCGTCAAAGCATTAAACATTCCGGCAGTGATAATTGGAATCCCCGGCGGTGTAAATAATGCACAATTAAATTTAGACTGCTAAACTTGGCTTCGTATCTTCAAATCACGAGCGATTCGATTCTATTCTTACTAGTATATATTACAGAGCGCCCTAGGCGAGGTAGATGGTAGAAGTGTGCAGTGTTTATCAGTCTGAGTTTGTGGGCTCGATTTCCACCACAATCTCTCCACCCCAATTTTTCAGTACAAGTTGGCAAGAAGATCAGAAAGATTCCCAAACTGGTTAACTGCACTAGTTTAGTGACAGAGACACAACATTGTCAATCGGTCTTCCTGTGACTTAGATACATACCACAAGCACTAAATTGCTCCCAGGGAACAAGGAAGTCTCCGTGGGGCTACAGCATCCCGTGGTACCATTATTTTGGGAACTGGTCAGCCGCCGAAGTTTCTTATCTTTCAGTTTCAGAACCCGTGCAAGCCTCGGAATGTGGTGCCCCATAAGACCCGCAAGCATTGGCGTTAAGGTGTTAAAAATCAATAATATGCGCCCAGATGACCGTAGAGTTCGATAGTGTAGAGTGGAGTTAGCAATCACTGGCGAATTTTTTATTTTAAATGTCGTGGAAATGCCTTTTTTGTCAGCTGCCAGTGCTATAAAGCCATGATTACGTACCTTTTATGACACGAAATGGAAGTTATAAACTTGGATAATCTTTGGTATTAACAGCTCATCAAACGATCAATAGTCCCGTTCCACAGTTGCAATTTTTGTTTCTGCAACACATACATTTGTTGTTGGGATATGAAAAAAAATGTACATGAAACTCTGCGGTGACTCTCTATTGTTGTTGTTGTTTGTTCTCTTCGACTTGAAAATGGCTGTATAAAAGTATACAGTCGTCAGAAATACCATTTTTAAAGTATGGTGACAAAATGTTTCAGAAACAAAAATTGCAAGTGTGGAACGGGACATACGGATATCATTTTGTAGGCTCGGAGCTGCGATTTGAGCTTTATTTGCTTTTTTTTTTTTTTAAAAAGGCTAATACCGTCAGACCAGTTCTTCCTATATAACCAAAAGCATTCAACAAAGTCTTGGAAAATTGCATTGTCAGGATGAGGTAACGTGAGGGCATCCGCGGCAGTACTATAAATGAAATCGTGTTATCTATAATTATAATAAAACAGTAACTTATTTCCGCTCTATCTTTCTATCTTTCTTTCTATCTGTCTGTGTTCGCATCACGTAAAAACTACTGTACGGATTTTAATAAAATTTTTTTAGCAGGTACCTTAGTATCCTGATTCAAATATGTGGCATCTTTTTCCGCAAAAATATATTATTTCCAAGAGAAAGTTGAGAAAAAGCTGTGAAAGTATGAAATGTGTTTTACCGTTTCAAAGGTACTACATACTTTAAGGCACCATTTATTTTTAAAAGCGAGATATTTTAAACAGGGTTGCTCAACAGATGGCGCTGTTTTAAAATAATGACAAAATATGAATTATTTACTGCCAAATAGCCAACTGAATAAAATTTGTATTCGATTTGTATTTCTAATTTGTGAAAATACATTGTTAATTAAATATTTTATACACCTTTTACAGAGCTTTACAATAATTTCTAGGATTTTATAAAATTGTATCCAGGGATGTGTACCTTTAAATAAAGTAAATACGTAAGATTCTTAAAATTTGGTGTGGATTACTTTTAAAGAAAAATCGAACAAAATATTTTCAGGACGCACACAGTGTGTGAGGCACATCTGTCTTCTAATATAGCTCTAAATAGCTGTGCCCGCCACGTCGTGGGCGTCCTGACAATATTTTGATTTGAAACTAATCCACATTAATTGAAAGACTCTTAGTTTTATAGTGCTTCAGTTATGGTTTATGTTAATACATATATATATATATATGTATATAAAGCTACCCATCCTGGGAAAAAATTCTAAAATTTATAAAAAATTCTAAAAATTATTGTAAACCTCTGTAAGAGGTGTAAGTAAAGATCAAATAAAAATTTTATTTAACTGGCGCTATCTGTTGCGTAATAGTTGAAAATAATCGAGTGAAAAACATCTTAGTTTTAAACCTATCCTAGTTTCAAAAACAAAAAGGTGTGTTGAAAATATTATCGTGTTGAAAAATAATTGTGTTGAAAATAATTCAGTTTTAAACCAAAAATTTCAGTACTTTTGAACCGGAATATGCGTTTTTCAATACTTTTTCTCCACTTTCTCTTGGAAATAACATATTTTTGGGGGAAAAAATTATCCTATCTTGGGACCAGAATACTAAGGTACCTCTTCACAAAATTTTGTTAAAATCCATCCAGTAGTTTTTACGTGATGCGAACACAAATGATGCGAAAGCAGACAGACAGAAATGAGTTACTTTTTATTATATGTATAGATATACCAAAAGAAAATAAATTCAGTTTATATTATTTATATAAAAAAAATATATTTGTATTATTTCAAGGTAGCCTCACTACGGAGGGGAAATATTAAGGCGAAAATTTTAAATTTTTTTTTTTATATGAAATTTAACAGTTACACTTCCATTCAAGTAGGAAAATTGTAGGTTCAAATGTCAAATCAAAGAATATTTGTCAAAAGTTATGATTTTTTTTGGCGTGATGTTATTCTGAATAAAAAAAATAAGTAAATCTGACTAAAACAATTGTTATGTAGGGAAGCTACTGAATACAGATTCTTATTTTGTCTAAAAAAGCCTTAATTTAGTAATTTATTTTTGAATTTCTCAGATATTGGCGATACTGATTCGGATACCTTGCCTGAAGGCATAGAACTACTGTAATAATTTCAAATAAAAATTATTTCTGTTGATAGAAAGGAAGTGGAAATACTTAAATCTTACCTCACCTGGCCATTTAAAAGCTTTCGAAACTTGCTAAATCCCATATAGAGCTATCACTCTTAAAAATTCTATAATAGACTGATATCATTTCAATTTATTACCATTTCGGCAAAAAAAAAAAAATTATAAAATAAATATTTTAGCTAGTACCGATTTACATTAAGCAACTTTTGTCGCTGCAATTCCTCATTAGTAGGCAAGAGGGGATAGAAGAATTAACAAGGGTACACATATGCCTGTACTCTTGAAATTCGTTTTGCAATAAAAATTGCACGATATAAACACAAATGCAATATTAAAGAAGAAACGAGAAAGATTGCAGCGACAAAAGTTGCTTAATGTAATTCGGGAGCTAATGACTGCCACAACTCTGATAACAATAAAGAGGAATTGTCTTTAATTAAAAACTACTTTGAGAAGCTTGATATTTATTTCTGTAAAGAGGACCATACAATTTCACGATTTTAATTAAGCTAAAAGATTCCTGTGCTAAAACCTGAATAGATTTATTCAAGGTATATTTATCTTACTAGGTAGTGTCGTCTGCCCAGCTGATTTAGTAGTTCGACATGTCAAAACTAGTATGTGTTTAGAAATTTTATAGTGCAGAAGAATTTTATAGTGAGAAAGCAATAAAACACATACACGCCTTCTCAATTTGCTGCTATGTTTTTTGACATTTTGAACTATAAAGCAACAACAAAATGCCATGTTGTTCTTTTATTATTGTAGGGATGCCACTACCTAGTAATATAAATATACCTTGGATTTATTTTTCAAATAATATGCAATTTCCTTGCAATATAAGACAATTCAAGAATTGACCTCGCATATCTGCAATAATTCAAATGCAAAATTTATAATTTTACTTGTTAAACACACTCCATCCATAATGAGAAGAAAATCATAAAATTTATTTGTTTATGAATAACTTAAATATAGAAATTGTATTACAAAATATTTATTAAATCCGGTAAACCACATTAGATAAAAAATTTTTCAAAATAAATTTATTTTAAATCATCCTGTTGAAATACTTGGTCAAATTATATTCATACATGTCATAGGCGTTCATATACACATTTTTTTTATTTCAATTTAGATTTAGTTGTCATTTACATTTGTGTTTTATATTTTGGTTTAAAAATTTGAAATAATAATAAATTCCAGCAGAATGTCTCAAACTGTGACATTAATTTTGGGTATTTTTCTTGGAATGATTATAAGTGAAATAATACTTCGAACCTGTTGAAATGGAGGAAATGGATTCGAAAGAAATTTTAAGTGAAATCATTGTTATTGGAAGGAAGGAAAAATCAATGCAGGAGTATCAGCAAGAGATTCGGAATCATCATGTTTGTTTTGTATCTAAACCAAAATTATGTTTGTCGTAAAAGTTCAACCAAAAAATGTACAACCTTTTATTTCCTTTGATAATGCAAAAATCCATAAGTTTTTAACATCACTTTGTAATGAATAGCTTTACTTTTTAACTAAAAAAATAATAAAAAGTTAAAAAAGAACTTATGTATGTCTTCTTTGTGGGCGCTCCTTGAACTTGAATAAAAGATCAGAATGATTTTGTGTTGTCGAAGTCTGCTTCGTCCCAGTGCCTGTTTAAAACCCGGAATTTTAAGTTAACAATGGTAGAGAGAGAGAGGGAGGAAGAGAGAAAGGCAGAGAGCTGGAAAAGAAGATGGATTGATGATCTAAGATTTTAGTTCCATTTAATCATCAGACTTAACTTCCGATCTATTGGGGTCTTTAGTTTAATAGTTTAAAGCTGAAGCCATAACATTGACAACGATGGTCTCACGAGACGTTTTAGTGTTCCCACATAAAATTGATCAATGCTTGAACAAATCAATGGCTCGTCAAGAATTAGTGTACTAATGCACGCGATTCCATCGTTGCAGCATCTAAGGTTTACACGCCGTCTTGACGAGCCTTTAATTTGTTCAACTATTGAACATTTTCGTGTGCGAACATTAAAAAGTATCGTGAAGACCATCGTTGTCACTGTTATATTCTTAGTCAAACAGCATTCTTAGAACATTTGTTCGCACAACGATGTCTGTCATTAAATGTTTTTTTTAGTATGCAAATTTGACTTTTAAAGAACGCCATCTGTTGATCTACCGTACAAATCATATTTGCTTTACTAATAGCATTCAAACAACATTGACAAGAAACAGAAAATTATGTTTAGTTGGAGCTTCCACATCGCTACGTTTTCCTAAAAATAGAAGAAAATAAGCAAATTTTTGTTGCCTATTCTGTCTATTCATGTACAAACAAAACAATGGCTCGTCAAGACGGCATGTTATACGCCGAGGCATTGATTTGTTCAACCATTGAAAAAAATTAATGTGGCCTCATTAAAACCTCTTGTGAAGACCATCGTTGTCGATGTCATGTTCTTGTCCAAACAGCATTGTCCGAACATTTCGTCGCACAACGATGTCTGCCATCAAATGCTGTTTTCAGTATGAAAGTTTGACTTTTAGAGAACGCCATCTGTTGATCCAGCGTGCAAATCCCATTTGCTGTGCTATAAGCATTGAAATAACACTGACAACAAACAGAAAATTATGTTGAGTCGGAACATGCACATCGATACGTTTTCTCCACACAAATTATTGTTACCTTTTCTGCCGACGCGACGTTTTGTTCATGTGCAAGCAAAACAATTAACTGCCGTCTTCATTTGTTATCAGCAGATCTTAACAAAAGTCAAACTTCATAGTATATATAAAAAAAAAACAAAATTAAAAATAATTTTGTTTTTTTATATGAAGTTTGACTTTTGTTAAGACATGATAATGTCTAATGAAGACGGGGGGTTAAGACGCAGTGTAAGGCTAATTCGCCTATTTGTGTTGAACAAAAATCCAAATCAAAATTTCATAATAAAAATAACATTTGAGGGCAGACATCGTTGTGCGTACAAACGTTCTAACAATGCTGTTTGACCAAGAACATGACATCAACAAAGATGGTCTTCACGAGACATTTTCATGGGCGCACATAAAAACGTTCAATGGTTTAACAAATCAATAGATGGTGAAGACGTAGTGTTAATATACCTTGCAAGGTAGATTTAGCTTACTAATTATTTGCGTCTCTATAACAAATACAACAATAAAAGAACAACATGTCTGCCTTTGTAGTTCGAAATGTCAAAAAACATAGCGGCAAATTGAGGAGACTTGTATTTGTTTTATTGCTTTCTCACTTCTGCACTATAAAATTTCTAAACATATACAACTCTTGACATGACGACGAACCACTAAATTAGCTGGGCGGACGACACTAGGTAGTGTCGTCCGCCCAGTCAAATCTACCTTGATTTAAATTTTTAGCTCTATTTCCAAGGTATATTTATTTTACTAGGTAGTGGCGTCCCTACAACAAATACAACAATACAAGAACAACATGGCATTTTGTTGTTGCTTTGTAGTTCGAAATGTCAAAAAACATAGAAGAAAATTGAGAAGGCTGTATGTGTTTTATTGCCTTCTCACTTCTACACTATAAAATTTCTGAACACATACAACTTTTGACATGTCGAACTACTAAATCAGCTGGGCGGACGACTAGTAAGATAAATATACCTTGTGCAACTTAAACTTCTTCAGTGATGTTTGAACAAGAACATGACATCGAGAAGAAGACATTTTAATGTGCACACATGAGATCGTTCAGTGATTGAAAAATTCAATGTTATATTATATTTTATTCAGTCCACCCTCTATTTTTCAAAAATAAACTTAACGAGCAAGGCGAATTCAATACTAGGTAAAACTGATAGCACAGCTGAGCGTTTTCTTCTATATGTGTTTTTCACCCTCCTATGTCAAAATTTGTTTACATTTTCCTATGCGTTACATTTTAATTATTTGAATTTAAAAATTTTGTTTGTTTTGTAAAAAATCTGTTTCAGTGAATAAAAATAGTAAATAAAAATATTAAAAAAACCAAAAAGTGTACAAAAAAATTTCTTAAAAATTGCAATATTAATAAAAATAAAAAAATGCGTAACTGTGCACTTTGCAAAAAAAAGTACGAGCGTGGAACTGGAACGTTGTTTCGTATGCCGAAAGACGTTGCAAAAAGAGTAAAGTGGGGTGAAATCTGCGGAACAATCTTTTCAGCTACGGCACGAATATGTAGCGACCATTTTTTGCCTGCAAGCATCGTAACTTGCGGAAGTAAAGGCTTGCTCTTGCCGAGTGCTGAGCCTTTTTTTATACAAGAGCTGGAAGACATCAGAAAGCAAAGTGAAACTCCACAGATGAGGTAAGTACATTCCTATAAATATCAATTGAAAAATAATTTACACGATATACACTGAAATGTTTAGATCTAACAACAATTTTGAATCAAATGAAAATGAGTCTTGTGTTTGTATGCCACCTGCCGATGATCCTTGTTTCTTCAGTTGGGATGAACTAAGAGGTGCATCACAGCCAATGGACCAACAAACTCAAACGCACAAAGAACAAGAAACTCAAACAGAGTAAGTGTACACTAATTTTTCAAATGTGATAAAAGAACTTAATATAGACCCTTCACGAATAAAATATGTATGAAATAAGCTTGGGAAGGTTACAAAATAGTGTTTCCTGATAATACATAACACAAAACTTTTTTTAGCCCATCAATTTTTTCCCTGGACAGTCAAAATTATTACTGCAGAATCCGATATCTGGAATCTGAAGTTAAAAATTTAAAACTTCAGCTTGAGAAAGCAAATGCGGCAGCTGAAGCAATGCGCAATATATTTACTGAGGGACAAATCAGAAAAATGATGTCTCCTGGCGGAATAAACTGGTCATGGAAAGACATTTCAAATGCAATATGTCTCCACGCATCAGGACCCAGAGCTTATAATCACTTATATAAAAAAGGTTTCCCGCTACCTCATGTATCTACCCTACAACGTTGGTGTGCAAAAGTCCATGTAACAGAAGGGATATTAAATTCCTCACTAGATTATATGCGACAAACATGTAATTTGTCAGTAGAAGAAAAAGTGTGCGTACTGGTTTTCGATGAAATGAAGGTAGCGGAAACCTTTGAGTACGAGACCGTGGATGATTATGTGCGAAAACCGGCCAACTACGTGCAAGTTGCTATGGCTCGAGGTCTTAGAAAGTCGTGGAAGCAACCCATTTTTTATGATTTCGATTGTAAAATGTCTAAAGAACTTTTGAGCGAAATCATATGTAAACTAGACAGCGCAGGTTTTCCGGTAGTGGCCATTGTCTGCGACATGGGACCAACTAACCGTAAGTTGTGGAATGACTTAGAAGTTACTACAGGTAAGTCAATTTGATATTAAAACACCACAAATGTTTCTACTTATTTTTAACACACATCTACTTACATCACACAACTTGTAATATCACACAACTTTAAATACTGCACACCTACGAGGAGGGATTATAACGCCAATGATTGGAATGTCGATATTTGTTTAAAGCGTAATCCTTCGAATGGAAAAAACATAGGTTCAGATTAGAAACTATGTTTTTTGGGAAATGGGTAATTAATTATTTATATTCGCATTTATTTAACATTAAGATTTCTTAATAATTATGAAATATTCGAATATTTTTATTGACGGTGAATTTTAATATAACTTTTTTAGTTTACAAATTAAGAAATATAAATCGGTAGCGATATTTATTACGATTTTTTATAAATAACATAAGTAAAACAAAATAAATATTTTAAAATTAATATAAAAATTGATCAGTGCAATATAAATTAATATATGTATTTAATTGAAACTTTTCAGAGAGACCTTGGTTTCCTAGTCCCGCGCGTGCGGAAGAAAAAGTGTTTGCTTTTGCTGACGTACCACACCTCCTAAAACTTATACGAAACCATTTTTTGGACACTGGTATCATTTTTCAAAATCAATTGCTGACTGCTCGTACCATTGAAGATTTGCTAAAGTTCACAGCAGACTCTGATGTCTCCATCACATATAAATTAACACGTGAACATATATCAGTAAAGGGTGCAGGTAAATCTCTGTTTTAACTTTATATATATATATATAAATATATATGTAAATATATATATTTATATACATATGTACATATATATTACAACTTCTATATACATATAAAACTTTTAGGAAGGCAAAAAGTTAAACTTGCAGCACAGCTTTTTTCGCACACCACTGCCAGTGCAATTAGAAGGTGTTACTCTCTCGGCATGGAGCTCTACCAACCAACCTATACAGCAGATTTCATCCAATTGGTCAATGATTGGTTTGATGTTCTAAATTCGAAATTAAGTAATTTTAAATACCCAGGCAAAGTAAGTTTTCTTATAAATTCAACTTCTTGTTAATAAGTTATGGGTTAATAATCATTATTCCTCCAAGGAACCATACGGTCTAGCATTAGTGTCTCAAAATGCAATAATAGATCAAATGAACCAAGCTATGTCTATACCGGTAATACCTGGTAAAAAAAGTTTGGAGCATTTTCAAAAAGGCATTTTGAGAACAAATGCCGCCTTAATGATGCTTCAAGAGTATGTGGTAAAGTACAATATGACGTACTTGGTAACAAACCGCATAAACCAAGATGTCTTGGAACACTTTTTTGGTGCCATTCGAAGTAAAGGTGGTCTAAATGACCATCCGTCGCCAAGAGATTTCAAATATAGACTTCGTAAATACATCTTAGGTATGTTTAAGAAAAATATTTTTAAATAAAACTTTGTACATGCCATTAATTTACATTGAATTATTATCAATTTGCTTTCCTGATGCCATTTTTGTTTTATTTTTAGCCAGAAATACTGAGCAATTAAATGGTAAGGGGAACGTGGAAGAAGACGACACTGAATGGCTTAATTTATCAACTGAGTCCGAAAAAATACAACCTCAAAACGTAGTAGAAAATGAAGACATATTGGATGCGACGTATCAAGATTTAAATGAAGAACTAGACGATTTCGATGAACCGAATTTGGATGACATTGGTATTCTTCAAGAGGATGCTTTGGAATACTTATCCGGTTATATTATGAAGAAGCTAAATCTTGAAGAATACCAAAGTCAGGAAAGTTCCTTTACATGGGTTGATCAGGTTTCAATAACTTCCTTGAAAAAGCCAAATGTTAGTTTCCTAACTGAAATTAAGAAGTTAGAAGTAATATTCAACAACTTTAATGGCAATAAAATATCCCATCGGAAACATTTAAAACGAACGCTGTTAGATCTTAGCAAATCCGTTAATCTACCGGAAGATATAAAACAATTTTTTTTTAAATGTCGAATTCATTTCCGAGTAAGGTATTTAAATAAAATATTAAAGGCAAATAAAAACATAAAAAAAAGAAAAATATTTCCAAAATAACTCAGTTTCTATTATTTTTAATTTTTTATTTATTGAAACACATTTTACATTATTTAATTAATTAGTTTTAAAAATTCCGTTTAATTTAAATATAAGTTATTGTACATGTACTTCATTTATTTATTCATTTCATTTATTTATTGTTATTCCTGTTGTTATTCTTCTTTCTGTTGTTATTTCTTATTGTTATTTTAATAGTTTTTAATCAATCAATTATGACCTAACCATGATGTTGATTGTTAAATATTACTTTTTGTTTGTACAAAAAATTAATAAATTTTGATTAGCAAAATTATAAAAAATTTTGTTTTCTTTACTCACACACGGTTCATGTCACTGTTGGAACACCCTTTAATATTCGGTTTAATTTTGTATACTTGCTTCTATAGCGAACATAGTTTAAATTACAGTGTGCAAATTTTAAGTCGTTACCTCCTAAAGATCAAGAAATAAAGACATAACTGCAAATAACACGTCACTTTTAGCAAACCCTATAAGTTTTAGTACTTGTTGCTATAGTGCCCACAGTTATACACCTTCTGTGAAAATTTCAAGTCTACCTATTATGGTTCAAAGCTTAAGATATTTACATGTTAATCACGTCACTATCGGAACACCCTTTAATTTCTAGGTTTATTTTTTATAACTTTGTTATAGCGAACACAGTTTTAATTACTGTTTGTTAATTTTAATTGTATGCCTCCTACAGTTCAAGAAATAAACACATATACGTCATTAACACGTCTCTATCGAAACACCCTATAAGTTTTAGTATTTTTTGCTATAGCTCCCACAGTCATAAAACTTTTGTGAAAATTTGAAGAGTTTACCTGTTGTGGTTCAGAACTTAGGCCATTCACATGTAAATCAAGTCACTATCGGAACACCCTTTAGTTTAATTTTTTTATACTTATTAATATAGGGAACATATTTTTAATTACTTTGTGTAAATTTAAAAGGTATGTCTCCTACTGTTCAAGAAATAAAGACATATATGTATGTGAATAACACGTAACTTTTTAACACCCCTAAGTTTTAGTATTTGTTGCTATAGCGGCAACAGTTGTACACCTTCTGTGAAAATTTCAAGGCTCTACCTATTACGGTTCTAGAGATAGAAGGCGCTGACAGACGGACGGACAGACAATGTAGCGAAAACAATAGGGTTTCGTTTTTACCCTTTGGGTACGGAACCCTAAAAACCATTGCCACCTATATTTGTGAAGTTTGTGTAGCAGTCACATTGAAAGCATTTGTTGCAGGTATAACGAGTATATGGGTTGGTTGGGAATGTATCATTTGTGTTTGGGTCACGTTTGTATTAAGTTTCCATTAAAGGCAATTTAGGTGGTTCGTTTTGTATGCAGACTGAATCTGTATATGCCTAGCAAATAGTCACACAACTCAAACATGTTTGTTCTCTCCTTGATATAATGAGCCATAATAGATATACATGTTTTTAAAATCAAGAGCTGCATCGATTTCATCCATAAAGTAGAGAGGCGACGGTTTATAATAGTGTAAAGCGCCAGATAGATTCGATATGTTATTGCAGGTTTTCTTAGGGGGTCTCACACTGAATGATACATCTTCGGTAAACGAATCCATGGAATCGTCCAACTCCAGCTCAGCATTATTACAAGTTTCCTTGTAATAATTTGGAATATACAATATAGATTTGGTTTCTTTTTAAAAATTCTTCTTGAACACTTTTTTTGTACTGGATGTCTTGAAATGTGCGCGTGGGCAATTCTTCTTTTGTGTAAGTTTTTAAGGTGGTTCATAATATTATTTTCATTTAAATATACAATAAAATCAAAAACTAACAAAACTTCTTTGTTTTGTGTAACAAATTTTCTTTTATTTTCTTATAAAATTTTATTGTTTTGCCAGCTGTTTATGACAACCACGGGTTTTATTACACAAAGAAAATTGCCTGTGTTTGTTTTTGTTGCAGCATTGCAATTACCTAGTTTGAATTCGCCTTGCTTAACGAGGGTTTTTCCAAACAAACCTTTTTTGTAAATAAAAATACATTAAAAAATTTTCGTATTTTTTTTCTTTATTTATTTTTCTACCAAAATGGAGCAAATTATTTCTACTGTCATTCTGCTCTTAGGCTTAACCTGTATTATTCATCCTCGTAATACAAGATCATTCATCATCAAAGTGAGGAAATATTTCGGGAGACTTTTTCGTGGCCAAAAACAGAAGGAAACCAAGGAACGCATAGTAAAAGAAGAAAGTTCAAAGCCAACACAAAGTAATTGGAAGAAAAAAATATTTTGCTTGAGAAAAAATAAACCTGAAATGAAATGTAAAGCTGTGTAGCTGTGTAGAATCAAATAAATAATTAAATGTCTTATTTAAGCGTTGTCCAGTTGGGTTTAATTACTTCACTAACTGCAATATACTTAAAGAGAACTATTATGTATAGAACTATAGAAAAATTCAAAAGTCTTACTCAAGAACATATAGTAGAAGAGCTCTGGACATTCAATTATGTTTAGCTTGAAACTAAGAATCAAAATAATATTAAAAAAAAAACTAAGTTATAAAAATCTGAATAGGTATTTGACGAACAAAAGATATCCGTACCTAAATCAAGACAATGAATGCAGGGGTTTACAGTGTGAACTTCACACTTTTATAGACATTATAGCTTAAATCAGTGAATGGGGACACGAACTGCTATACCATCCAGCAAAATATCTACCCTTATCGTTATTGTTTCAAAATTTAAAGAAATCACTGGAGGCTAAGAGATTTGAGTGAAACGAAGTGGTCGTCGGTGAAACAAATGTCTAATTTAAAGGACGTTGGACCAATTGTATTCAATCCAAAAGCGACATATCTTCAAGATAAAGTATCTTGCAAGTAAAAGAATTTAAAAGTTTTGAGAACCCGTAGCGCCCAGCTCTCCTTAAATACCTTACACGCAGTCTTGACGAGCCATTGATTTGTTCAAACATTAAACAAATTCATGTTCGCATATCAAAACCTGTCGTGAAGACCATCGTTGTCGATGTCATGTTCTTGTTCAAATAGCATTGTTCGAACATTTGTTCGCACAATGATGTCTGCCATCAAATGCTGTTTTCAGCACGAAAGTTGAAACTTTTAGAGAACGCCATCTGTTGATCCAGCGTGCAAATCCTATTTTCTGTACTATAAGCATTCAAATAACACTGACAACAAACAGAAAATTATGTTGAGTCGGAACATGCACATCTTACGTTTTCTCCACACAGAAAAAAGTAAACAAATTATTATTCCTTATCCTGCCGTCGCGACGCCTTGTTCATGTGCAAACAAATCAATGGCACGTCAAGACGTAGTGTTAAACAACAGATTTTCGAAAATTTTTTATTCCAAGTAACTCAAATTTATTTTCAACAAATTTTCATATTTATACATTTTAACCATAAAATTACTTGCCAGCATATTTTTTTTAATGCATTTAGTAGCCCTTAATCCCCTTAAAGAAAATATAATGTCCCAATAGAGCACCCAATATAACACGTATATAGGGCTTGAAATCCATGATGTTTCATTAGGGCTGGAATTGAAATGTTCTAATTGACCAGGTTCTTTAATAAATCGAAAATAATTTGCAAGATGGTGTTAATCATTCTAGAGTATTGAAGATATAGCTGCGGTTCAATCTAAGTTATCTATAAAGGCAAATATAGGGCTGCGTGTTAAAAAAAAAATAATTTTAAATCACGTAAACAAATTTTGAAGATTTTATTTAAATATTTTTTATTTTTATAATAATAAAAATTTCTTTTGACAACAATTGTTAGGACTAGGCACTTGCGAGTAATCGGTTCATCAAACTTATTCACATCCACATATAACTGTTAATCAGTTACAAGGTATATTTATCAAGGTATATTTATCTTACTAGGTAGTAGCGTCTTAACAACAAATACAACAATACAAGAACAACACGGCATTTTGTTGTTGCTTTGTAGTACGAAATGCCTAACAACATAGAAGAAAATTGAGAAGGTGTGTATGTGTTTTATTGCTTTCTCACTTCTGCACTATAAAAGTTCTAAACATATACAACTTTTGACATATGATAAACGATTGTTTATAAAAATAAGGAATATTATCTTTTGTAGCATTGCATATTCTATTTTTGAATTTCATGAGCAACGTATAACGTCAATATATGTTGTCTGTATGATTATGAGGAAAGTGATGAAGATAAACATAGCAGTGATGAGGAAAGAGATGATCACTGCAGATAATCTTTTAATAATTATAGTGCTGTGGTATTATACATATGTATGTCTATCTAGTTAAATATGTACATAAAATTTTAAATTTCCAAATAATAAACTAATTTTCAGTTTTAGTGTAGTTTTAACTTTATAATCTTAAGCCTAGTACTCTGTTCGAATTTGTGAAAAATGTTGAGCAACATTTATTATTTCACAAGGAAAATTTGACATTTAAAAAGTGGTGTCTATCTGGCGATTTGAAAGAATTTTACGATTTTATTATTTTTAAGTATACCACATTGTTTTAGAAATGTTAACAAAAGCCAAGCGATCAGCTGTTGTTTGAAAAATTCCACATGAAATAATGCCGCTTTGCTTTATTTCACAGCTTTGATAAAATGTTGCCAGAAACATTTCAATGTTTTTCCACAGCAAAAACAGAGTACTACTTCTGCAACATTTTTACATGACTTTTTCATAGAAATTTTTTATGTATGTAATTTGACAGCATTCCGCATGAAAAACTGAACAGAGTACCAGGCTTAAGAAAACAAAAATTTATGATTGCCATTTTGGCAACTAAAATTAACAACTTCTAGTTGCCAGTTGCCATACGTAATACAATTTTGGCAACTGACAACGCAACTGAAGTTGGGTTGCCATCCATAATCGACCTATTAAATTTTTTTTTTTTATATGGAGTTTGACATTAATCATTTATTTTAAAAGATATTAATCAAGGTATATTTATCTTACTAGGTAGTGTCGTCCGCCCAGCTGATTTAGTAGTTCGACATGTCAAAAGTTGTATGTGTTCAGAAATTTTATAGTGTAGAAGTGAGAAGGCAATAAAACACATACACGCCTTCTCAATTTTCTTCTATGTTTTTTGAAATTTCGAACTACAAAGCAACAACAAAATTCTATATTGTTCTTGTATTTGTTGTAGGGATGCCACTACCTAGTAAAATAAATATATCTTAAGATTAATATAACTAAAACTGTCAAAATTGATATAAAAAAATTCTAAAAATTGTTTGAAGATATTTCCTCTCTCTTACGCTATCACCTTGTTAAATAAGCCTTGATCAGTTATTCGTTTTTTTTTAATTATATCTTACGCCGTCTTGACGAGCCATTAAAAATTGAGAAGACGGGAGGTAACACGCTGTCCTGACGAGCTATTCTTTTGTTTGCACATGAATAGGGAACAAAAATTTATTTATTTTCTTCTGTGTGGAGAAATCGTATCGATGTTCCAGCGAAATATAATTTGCTATTTGCGTCAATGTTGTTTGAATGCTTATAACCAAGTTATATATCGTCACCTAAAATGCAAAAGGCCGTAACTACTCAAAAATTCAAAATATACTTTTTGATTGATTATGACGAACTTAACCGAAACACATCTACACAGCAAATTTTAAAATAACGACTTTATTGGTGAAAAACAAAAGGCCGTAACTGCAACGTCAACTAAACCAAAAAGCCGTAACTGCACTTTTCCAAAAAAAAAAAAATCAAAACAAAGTTGGCTTTGATTATCTTTCAATGTGTGTTATGTTTGTTTTCTAAGTTTGAATCTAAAATGTGGATATTAAGTTTTAAGTAGTCTTTAATTTATAACGTTTATTCCTTCTCCTGTAAAAAACTAAAAAGTGTAGTTACGGCCTTTTGCATTTTAGGTGACGATATATACCTTGCTTATAACAAAGCCAAAAGGATTTGCGTTATTCATCAACAGATGGCGTGGTTTAAATATTAAGTTTTTCTTTTAATTTTCCTACCAGAGACATCACTGTATCAGAAGAATTACTTGAATAACATTTAACTCTTTTGATGTTTGTTGCATATCTGTATGTATTTGTGGTAAAATATATTTATCTGTCTGTCTGTCTGTCTGTCTGGGTTTTCAACAGCAAGTAAAATCTGTAACTTTGTCACATGCTTCAAACACATATTGCCCAACCGATATGTACGAATGTGTGATGTGGTTTGTTACAAATAAATGTTAAATGTCACATTTAACATTTATTTGTATTGCAAACATTTCTAAATGTTTCACTTGTTTTTTAGTCACAAAAATTTAAACTAAATTTAGATTTCGCAAACTTGATACTCATTTCTTATATGTATAAAGCTACTTGTCGACGAAATGCAAGTTCATAGAGCAATTGAAGCAAAAAATCGAACTGCAACAAATAGTTTTGTAAGGGCCTGCAGTTCCTTCTTTCCAAAAACATCTGTTGGTGGAAGATATTTTGGAAAAATCCTAAATTTAATAAATTTCATAATTCTTTTTTATACTAAAATTTTATTCAGCATTTTATTCTTTATAAAATTATAATTTCTGATTCAACGTTTAAAAGTTTTGAAAATCACTCGTCACTTGTAAAAGCTTCCGAAATATAAATGCCAGTCATAAAACCCACACCGAATAGCATGCAGAATACCATAATTTCTTGATCGGTTGTCATATTTTGTTTCTTTTTTTGCGCAGAGAATTTGTAAATTTTCGAAAATAAAATTTAAATTATCATTCAGCAGCAGGAGTTGGTGGTGGCCCAAAGTTTACCATCAAAAATCGGATAGCAATTGCAACGCCAATGAAAACAATAATTCCTGGATAGTCCATTACAAATGAAAAGAAAAACACAGGTTTTATTTAAAAAAAAAATAATAATTTATATTTGAAAACAATTGCCAGGAAACTAGATTTACAAAAAATATACTTTGTACCGGCTCACACACAGCAAGTTTTCTTGAGGTATATAATATACTCGTAGTAGGGTATATAACTGACTATGAGACTATTTCCATTATTCACTTCGAATCTTTATTACTTTTTTATGTAAAATATGTTTTGTTTAAGCCTTTTCATTCCACTCTCCTTAACTTTACTTGACTCCTGGACTTGTCTCAAAAAAAAAAACTAGCTGTGTGTGAACCGGATTTGCATTTTTTCAACATAACTTTAAAACTCCCATAGATTGTTATATAAACATACACAGCTAGGTATATGCTTCAACTTGTCTGAAAGCTCTCTTCTCTCCCAATAAGTGGGAACTGCACTATTCCCTTCATGAGGCACTTACCTAACACAACGTCTTGACGAGCCATCAATTTTTTTGCACATAAAAAAAAAACTTCGACAGAATAAGAAACATGAATTTGTTTATGTTCTGTGTGTCTACATTAGTCATTAACATGTCTTAACAAAAGTCTAGTTTCATATAAAAAAGCCAACTTAAAAATAATGTTCTGTTTTTATGAAGTTTGATTATTGTTAAGACATGTTGATGTCTGATGGAGACTGGGGGTCATGCTGTCTAAAAATAATTTGCTATTTGCCATCTATGTCGTTTGAATGCTGATAGCAACGCGGAGGGTATTAGTACGAGTCAACAAGAGATGGCCTCGTTTCAATGTAAAATTAAAAAATAACACTTGATGGCAGACAGCGTTGAGCAAACAAATGTTCTAACACGCCGTCTTGACGAGCATGAACAAAACGTTGGCAGAATAGCGAACAAAAAATTTTTTTATGTCATGTTGTCTTGTATTTGTTGTTTTGTAGTAAGATCAATCTACCTTGGTTTTCTGTTCGCCGTCAATGTTGTTTCAATGCTTATAGCAAAGCAAAAGGGATTTACACGCTTGATCGATAGATGACGTTGAATCAAAAAATTGATGGCAGACATCGTTGTTCGAAAAAATGACCTACTAAATGGGCTGTTTGATCAAAAATATGGGATAGAAATATCAGTTTTCATGAAATCTTTAGTGTGCGCTCATGGCTTATCCAGACGTAGTGTAATGCAGTTTGAGCATGAACATGACATTGCTACGGTCACGAGACATTTTCATGTTCGGACATGATATTGGCCAATATCTGAAAATATACATACGTACATATGTATGCCAAATGTAGTGTAAAGCGTAGTACCGCATTCAAAATCATATTAATTTCCTAAATCTAATTTTTCTACGACAGACAAATTATAAATGAAAAATAATATTAGATATGAAAGACATAAAAGAACCTAATTTACCTGGCCTCCTTTTTGTTAAACTAATCTGTCGTGATTTGAAAACTGCTTAAATATCTTGAAGTTTCAGAAATTCTTTTTTTTTTAACGTTTTCGTGCAATAAAATCTATAATAATAAACCCCAGTACGACACCGGCAGCAATTGAAAGAATTTGTCTCATTTTTTATTTAAATTTTGTTTAATTTTTACAGAATTTGATTAAAATTTGTTCAATATTTTTAAACTAAATTTGACAGGAAAATTTTTTATTTTTAAAATCAATTACTATATCAAGGTATAAATAAATATACCTTGCCTTGTACCATATTTTGCAGGGATGCCATATAAACATTACAAGAAAGAGTTGCCATTGAGAGTTTGCACACTAACAAAACGTCTGCATAATATTAAACATAAATTTGTTCACGATCCGTCTGAACATAATTTTATCTATTTGCTGGCATATAGCAAATCAAAAGGCATTTGTACTCCTGAGCAACTGATTGCGATGTTTAAAAATCAAATTATCAAACTGAAAACAATAGTTGATGGCGGACAAAATCAGATGGATCATGAACATCGACACGTATTCTCCACACTGAAGAAAATTAATAAATTCATGTTCCCCATTCCGTCGACGTGTCTTCCATGTACAAATAAATTAATGGCACTTCAAGATGGTGTGAAAATAAACTAAAGCCTGGTATTCTGTTAAGTTTTTCATGTGGAATGATGTCAAACTACATACATAAAAAAATTGTATCATAAAGTCACAACAAAAAAAAATGTTGCTGAAGTAGTACTCTGTTTTTGCTGTGAAAAACATTGAATAGTTTCTGGCAACATTTCACTAAAGCTGTTATACAAATGAGCATTGTTTCATGTGGAATTTAGTGTAAATTGTTTTTGGATAATTTTGTAAAACAATGTGGCATATTTAAAAGCAATAAAATCATAAATTTCTTCCACATCGCGTGATAGACAGCACATAAAATTTTCCTTGTGAAACAATAAATGTTGCTCAACATTTTTCACAAATTCGAACAGAATACTTGGCAATGTATATTAAACAGGTAGTCTCACTACGGAGGGAAAATATTAAGGCGAAAATAATAAATTTTTTATATGGATTTTGACAGTTAAACTTACAATTTTTACCTTAAGCTTAAGCTGTCAAATAAAAAATTTATATGAAAAAGTAATGAAAAAATGTTGCAGAAGTAGTACTCTGTTTTTGCTGTGGAAAAACATTGAAATATTTCTGGAAACATTTTATCAAAGCTGTGAAATAAAGCAGAGGGGCATTTCTTCAGGTGGAATTTTTCAAACAACAGCTGATCGCTTGGCTTTTGTCAAGGTATATTTATCTTACTAGGTATTGGCTTCCCTACAACACCTATATTTACAAATATTTATTTTATTGTTTTTATTTTGTGTTTTAAGTTTATAAACATTTTTCTTTGAAATTTAAAAAAAATTATTTGGGTTTATGCGGACCCTATAGCCCAGTATTCTGTTAATTTACAAATTTGAATAAAAAAGTCATAAAAAAAATGTTGCAGAAGTAGCACTATGTTTTTAAGCCTGGTACTCTGTTCAGTTTTTCATGCGGAATGCTGTCAAACTACATACATAAAAAATATGTATGAAAAAGTCATGAAAAAATGTTGCTGAGGAAAAACATTGAAATGTTTCTGGCAACATTTTATCAAAGCTGTGAAATAAAGCAAATAGCCATTATTTCATGCGGAATTTTTCAAACAACAGCTGATCAACTGGCTTTTGTTAACATTGGTATACTTAAAAGTATTAAAATTGTAAAATTCTTCCAAATCGCGAGATAGACACCACATTTTAAATGTTAAATTGTCCTTGTGAAATATTAAATGTTGTTCAACATTTTTTACAAATTCGAATAGAATATTAGGCTTATAGCCCGAAATTCCACAGCGAATCACATCATTTTTGCTTAATTTAATATAATCTAAATAACAAATGAAATTTGATAAATAATATTATATAAACCCAAGATGTAGAGTAAAAGCTAGTGTCCATCAAAATGATATAAAATTTCGTGTTTATTTTTTTTTCAGCCGCTTATTGTTATTGACTGGATGAAACAATCTGCCAGTCAGTGTTGTTAGAATGAAATTGAAAAACGAACACAAAAGGATTTAATTTTATAAAGAATTGTATTCATTTAAACATTTAGTAGTTGGAAAAAATTCACAGCAGCCGTATTAGCTTTCATGGGTTTTAGAAGAGATTCCAAACAAACAATAGCGTTTAATTGATTTTTAACGTAAAATTGTCAAGCTGAGAGGACACAACATGGACGTATTCATATGAAGATAAAGTGACAATCAAATCCATTTTTCAATTATTGACAAGTATGAATATTCAGTCACTAGAGATTTGAATATTTGTGCTAACGGAAAAATATGAACTAAGTTTTTGAAGAAATATTGTTTTTTAGCTTACATTGCTTTAAAATACACATTTGTCTATATTTCTATAATCAAATTAAGATTTTCTCTAACTTACTTGAATGCCAGTTAAATTGTACATACCTGAAAAATAAGAAAAAATATTCAAATTAAATTTACGTGAAGTACAAAATGCCTACATGTAATTTACAGATTAAGAACCAAATACATAAAAATGCTGTAATCAAAGGTGATATATTTTTTTCTTTACATGTCATTCACAGTAATTTTCGTGATATACTGTTGTGATATAAGAAGTCATATAATTATTATCACGTATAACGTTTGATAACCAATAGAGCGAGATGAAACTCTATAATTACTGACAGTGACATTCAGATGTGTATTGATTCCTAGAATGCAGCTCATATAATTTAATATCTTAAGTCCAGTATTCTGTTCATTTTTTCATGCGGAATGCTGTCAAACTACATACATACATACGTAAATATAAAATTTGTATGAAAACGTCATGAACAAATGTTGCAAAAGTAGTGCTCTGTTTTTACTGTGGAAAACAATATGAAATGTTTCTGGTAACATTTTATTAAAGCTGTGAAATAAAGCAAATGGGTATTCATGCGAATAATAAGCCTGTTATTCAGTTCAGTTTTTCATGCAGGATACTATCAAACTACATATGTACATAAAAATTTGTATCAAAAAGTCACAAAAAAAAGTTGCAGTAGTAGTACTCAGTTTTTACTGTAGAAAAACATTGAAAAGTTTCTGGCAACATTTTACCAAAGCTGTGAAATACACCAAACGTGCGTTATTTCATGTGGAATTTTTTGTAAAATTTGTTTGTGGAGAATTCTGTAAAACAATGTGGTATATTTACAAGCAATAAAATCGTAAAATTCTTCCAAATCGCGAGATAGACACCATATTTTAAATGTCAAATTTTCTTTGTGAAATATTAAATGTTGCTCTACATTTTTCACAAATTCGAACAGAGTGGTAAAAAGAAGAAGTAAAGATACCTTCTAGAAGGCCTCTTGACTCTCTTTACATTACGTTCGCATTCTATTCTCATGTCTTTTTTACACAGGTTGTCATTGCGGAGCAGGCCTTCCACTGTCGCTTCTGCCGGCAAACGTTCCAGAAGGTCTTCCGAAAATTGTCTGCTAGAATACCTTTAATTTAATGCCTTTTCGTTGCAAAAACTAAAAATAAATTACTGGGACAAGTTTTTTATTTTTTATTTTTAACTTTAATTGAAATATTACAAATTTTTTTGTGATTCGAACCGTCAACCTCCAGGCTGATAGACTAGCGCACTAACGCACTATCAATCGGTCTATCGAAGCATCTCAATCAATCAACAATGAAGTAGATAAAGGGCATTTCAATGTACTTTCGTTTTTTATAAATGAGAAATCTAAAAATAGAAATTATGTTTTTGCCATACAAAATGAGTACACATTCCTATTTCCCTACTAAAAGTGGTTTTACACGACGTGTGTTTGTCATATGACTTGTCAGTTTGATAACCAATATGTACTTTCATGTGTTTGTCAAAGTAGGCATTTTACATACGGTTTATAATTTTTGCTTTAAACGTACATGTGTAATTACATCTGACATAACCTATAATATATAATCTTTCCGCAACATAGATTTATATTGCCAACCACAGCTGATGCAAAGATGGAAACGTAGTGCTTTTGCCAAGCTTTTAGTGCTTTTGGTATCACAAAATCCTAAAATAGCAAAATATCAAATTGGCATTACAGGATGTCAGATGCTTTGTCACATCAAAATAGAACACGTTCTAAATGCAAAATGTCATATGTATTGTTCACATGGAAAATACACATGTGTTTAGAATTTACACATGGAAAAGTGACAAGTCATATGACAAATACACGTCGTGTAAAACCACTTTAAGAGAAGCGAAGTAGGAATGTGTACTGGATCTTTTAGAAGAAAGAGACAAGGCCTTCTAAAAGCCCTTCTACGGAAGGCACACAAAAATGAGGATTGTATCCGAGAAAAGGTCTAAGCATGCCTTATAGAACGCCTGAAGTGAGAAGGCTTCTTTAATTTTACCCCTGGGAGGCTATAGCTGTTCACATAAACAATGTGATATACTTAAAAGCAATGAAAACGTTAAATTCTTCCAAATCGCAAGTTAGACACCACATTTTAAATGTAAAATTGTTATTGTGAAATAATAAATGTTGCTCAACATTTACTATTCACATTCGGAATAAAAGATTTTTTGCAACTTAAATCCTGGCAGTTTGTTCAGAATTTCATGCGAAATGCTGTCAAACTTCATACATAAAAAATTTTCATGAAAAAGTAATGAAAAAATGTTGCAGTAGTAGTACTCAGTTTTTACTGTGGAAAAACATTGAAATGTTTCTGGCAACATTTGATCAAAACTGTGAAATAAAGCAATTGGGCATTATTTCATGTGGAATTTTTTGAAAATTTTTTTAAAACAATGTGGTATATTTATAAGCAATAAAATTGTAAAATTTTCCAAATCGCGAGATATACACCACATTTTAAATGTCAATTTTTTCTTGTGAATAAATAAATGTTGTTCAATATTTTCCACAAATTCGAATTTACGATTTTATTGTTTTTAAGTATACCACATTGATTTACAAATGTTAGCAAAAGTTGTTGTTTGAAAAATTCTACATAAAATAAAGCCCATTTGCTTTATTTCAAAGCTTTGATAAAATGTTGCCAGAAACTTTTCAATGTTTTCTCACAATAAAAAAAGGAGTACTACTTCTGCAACATTTTCTTATTACTTTTTCACACACATTTTTATGTACGAGTATGTGTTTAGACAGCATTCCGCATAAAAACTGAACAGAATACTTGGCTCTAGGCTTTCGATTAAAAATGTCATTTAACATAATTGGAAGATATTACTCCCTCTCTTCACTAGCAATTAAGTTGTCATGACGAAAGTCAAACTTACTTTATTTTCATTACTTTGTTTTTTTTTAACATGTTTACATTTGTAATCTCATGCCATAAAAATGTCACATTAATCATGGCATAACATCACACCACGATATACACAATTTTGTTGTATTAAATGTTGATGTTATAGCAGATAGTATTTTCATATTATTAAAATAATTAATTTATAACATTTAATTTTTTATTATTATTATTCTATGTCATAACAAAAGGTAACGATGGCATGTTATAACATAAAAAATATCATGCCAGATCCTTGCAACTTACCTGGGTATTTGTAATGCAATTTCATCTAAACTATCCGATGGACTCATGGGTGTCTTTTCGAAGAGACGCGATGGTGCTAATGTCAAGTGACCCGTTGAATCACTGACACAGCGAAACACTTTGGCACCACGCCGATGACGCTGTTGCTGACGATGACGCTGTTCGGCACGTTTTTTGCGTTTTGTCTCCTCAGCCCGCTGAAGATTATGCAAACGGAAGAAGAACATTGACATTCTTTTGTACAAAACAATGATTGATTGAGGTGAATACGAAAAAAAAGGAAAATTGTTTTAAGGTGGAAATAATGAAATTTTGGCAGTTGTGTTGATAAAAGCATTAATTTGCCAAATTGGAATTTCGTTTATTTTTTGATTCAGATGAATTTTATGTATTTTAGGCAGCAGCAGATTTTGTTAGTTTTTGTTTAAGTGCATTAATAGTTTTTTTTAATAAATTTAATTTTTTTTTGTGAAAAATAAGTTTATTTCAAACCAATTTGTGGCATAGTTTTATAAAGCGTTTTTATTATGAACATTTGGCAACAAAAACAAGCATTAATGAATTATTGTTTTATTTTATTAGATTTTAACAAAAATACTGGGAGTTTGTTTTTTGTTTATAAATTTAGTTTTTTTTTTTTAATTTAATTAATTGTATACAAAATATCTAAAGCTAAAATATTTACAATCATGCAAATGGAAAATGCTTTGATGGCTTAATAAACACAAAAGCAAATCAGCCGGAAAATTAAAAGTTAATAAACACTTTGTTTATGACAACTAAATAAATTTTACATTTAAATAAATCAGACAAGTGCGAGTCAGACTCAGACACATACAGTGGGGAGCAGTGGGGAGCAGTGGTGAGTATAAGTTTGAATTTTCTGAATTTGTAGGAGCATAAAAATTGTAATAATGAAGCGATTTTATTTTTATTTTTTTTTATTATTCAGTTGTTAACAATAATGTTTTTAAATCACATCAAAAAATTATATATTCAAAGAAAAATAAAAAAATATATATAAATAGCTCTTATGTGATCAATTTTTCACTTTCTACTAACATGTAAAATATGTTTTATTTTTAGTTCTAGGTCCATATTAATTTTTTTTTTTTGTAAAACACTATTTATGCGAATGCGAAAGTATGCCTAAGTTTCACCAAATTTTTGTAAAATTTTATTTGGTATTTTCTGCCTCTTCTGCTGCACATAGTGCCACAACTCGATTAAGTTAAGTGAAGCTCTTGGCTATTTTTACGCTCGTCTTTTTTTACAATTGACCACAAATTCTCAACTGGATTGAGTTCAGGACTTTGCGGAGGTCACAGTATTAATTAAAAATTTTTCAGATGTCCCTCAATGATTTTTAATGTGTGTTTCGGGTCTCCAACCTGTTGCAACACAAGTGCTTCCTTAGGATATGCGCTCATAAAAAAAAAATCGGAAAAATGGGTCTGCAATATGTTTAAATAGTCTTGCGTTCTCATGATGTCCTACATTATTTTCAAAGAACCAACATGCCACCATGTAAAACAACCCACTCTATCATGTTGCCACCACTTGTTTAATAGAGTGTCATTGAATTGTGTCCTGCTGTCGACGTTATATGGGTTTAATTTGGACTCATCTGACCATATTACGCTCTTCAAATCAATAACAGCCCAATTTTTGTGATGCATGGCGAATTTGTAAATGAAACATCTTTATGTTTCAATGCAGGTTTAGGTTTTTTCACATCTGCAAGGTATCCAGTGTTGTGTAGCGCTCTTCTTGCTGTCCACTGTCTAAAATTTGTATTAATTGTAAGGGAAGCTTCCTTTGATTTGTCAGCTCTCATCTTTCTTATCATATGGCGTGTGTCCCCTTCAGTTAATAGTTTCGGACTCTAGCCTGCCCTTGTGGAGCTACATTTCCCCGTTTTAGCACTCTTAATAGATAATTACAGTCAATCAGTATTGGCTTCTATTGTCATATTTATAAATCAAAAACTGAAGGCAAGTATGAGCAAAATTGAGATACGAGTAATTTTCTTGTTATTTAATTTTCTCTCATTGCTTATTGGTTTTTATTTTGTATTGAGAGCAGTCTTGCTATGAAATAAATGGGAAAGAACACAAAAAAATTAATTTAAAAATCGCTTCATTATTGCTATTTGTATGCACCCAGCAATCGAAGATTTAGAAACATGTATCCCACTGCACAGAATCAAAATATATTGGGAATAAGTCAGCCATTTGTAAAGGACTAAGCCAATTGATATAAAATTTGACGCAAGCATAGAAGAGGAGTATATGAACTTAAGTTAGCTGGGCACCATACAACTGCTAGGGGTGGCTTTATGTTGTCTCAAAATGGAGTACCTCGCACCTGCAAATTCTTTTAGAGCTTCGCATTTCTTAAAATTTTGTTGAATATTTCAAATGTTTAACGATTCAAATGAAATTTTCTGTAAAGCTTAGTATTCTGTGTTCATGTGTTCATGCGGAATGCTGTCAAATTTAATACATAAAAAAAATTTTATAAAAAATCCATGAAAAAATGTTGCAGTACAACTCTGTTTTTAGTAAAGCCTGGTACTCTACATACATAAAAAATTTGTATGAAAAAGTCATGAAAAAATGTTGCAGAAGTAGTACTCTGTCTTTACTGTGGAAAAACATGAAATGTTTCTGGCAACATTTTATCAAAACTGAAATAAAGCAAATGAGCATTATTTCATGTGTAATTTTTTTGTAAAATTTTTTGTGGAAAATTTTTTAAAACAATGTGATATATTTAAAAGCAATAACATCGTAAAATTCTTACGAATCGCGAGATAGACATAATAAATGTTGCTCAACATTTTTCACAAATTCGAACAGAGTACTAGGCTTAAGAAAAAACATTGAAATGTTGCTGGCAACATATTATTAAAGCTGTGAAATAAAGAAAATGCCTTGTGGAATTTTGTGGAAAATTTTTTGTGGAAAATTTTGTAAAACAATGTGAAATAATTAAAGGAAATAAATTCGTAAAATTCCTCCAAATCGCCAGGTAGCCACCACATTTTAAATGTCAAATTTTCCTTGTGAAACAATAAATGTTGCTCAACATTTTTCACAAATTCGAACAGAGTACTAGGCTTACGTCGACGAAAATCAAATAGTGTAAAATTTATAACATTAAGGTGTAGGAAATCCCACAATTCCCAAAGTAAAGACCAAAAATTCCAAAATTGGAATTTTAAGTATTTTGCCCATAAAGTCTACATATGGACTAGGGCTCATAAAATATTTTCAGTAATATTTAGGAGTATATATAGCTTTATTACAACAGTCTTCTTTGGGCGATCCCATCTATGTGGTTTTAGAACATATAGGATAAAGTAAAAATTTCTATGTAAAATAGGTCAAATTGAACAATCTTCATCTCATACAAGTATAATAAATTTTACACATATAGTAAGCTTACACATATAGTAAGCTTATATAAAAATTTTTTATACATATATATTCCTTAGGAAAAGTTTTTTCTAATAAAAAAGCAATATTAATGGCTCTTTTTAGGCTAAAATACGCAAAAATGCAATAATTTTGGAATTTATAAATTGAAAATCTATCTATTTTTTAATTGAAAATCTAGTCTAGTTTTTAAGTCACAAAAGATATAATTTTGGAATTTATCAAATATATTTTAAATTTTGCTCGCTAAATCTCGTTCCACACTTTCAATTTTTGTTTCTGAAACATTTTGTCCCGATACTTGAAAAATTGTGTTTCTGACGACTGTATACTTTTATACAGCCATTTTCATGTCGAAAAGAACAAGTAACAACAATAATAGAGAGTCACAGCAGAGTTTCATGAACATTTTATTTAATCTCCCAATAACAAATGCATGTGTTGCAGAACCAAAAATTACAAGTGTGGAACGAGACTAACTACTAGAAGAAATTAAAAAAAAAAAATACTCAATACTTTGAAAAAACTGGACCAGGGTACAAAAAAATCATTTATTTTTAAATTGCTTATAAAGTATCATTTTGTAGGTATTAACTAGACCATGTATAATTTTGAAAAATAAAAAAAAATCCAAAAAATGGCAAGCTATAAAAAAATTGTAGGTGCGAGTTATCCAATTTTGAGACCACATAGCGCCTCCCCTGGTACGTCGATGGTGCCCATTATTAAAACTTAAGCTCAGATACCTCTCTGCTATACCCATGTCAACAACTTGGATCAATCGGCTTAGTTAGCCCTTTGCAGATGGCTGATATCCACAATATTTTGATTCTGCCCATCTGAGCACTGTGGGTTTCCGTACTATGATCAAAGTAAAAGATTTATTTTTTTTCACGTCTGTTATATGTCATTAATTAAAGTAAGTAAAAATTAAAGACAAATAATGTGTAAATAAAACTTATTCTAACTGAGTAGCGAAGCATATTTTACATACCAATAAATCTTATTGTAGAAGATTCTTACAAAATACAAGCAATTAAATACATCAACACTTAGGTCCGAATTCATAAAAACTATTTTTCAATTATAAAAGGTTTAAAAAAAAAAAATTCCCTACAAAATTTGTTTAATAAATCTTCTACATATAAACCAAGGCACATTTATCAGGTAATTTCGTTACGAAGGAGAAATATTGAAGCGAAAATTTTTAAATTTATATGGAGTTTGATAGTTCAACTTCCATTTAAAGGGAACAATGGTAAGTTTAAGTGTCAAAAGCCATATAAAAGAAATTGATTATTTTCACCTTAATATTTTCCGTCCGTAGTGAGGCTACCTGATTCATGTGTCCTGATGTAAACTAAAAATATTTTTTGTATGAATATATCCCTTAATATTTTTGAATAAAAATTCGATATTTTAATACAAATCACTTCTTCATAACTAGTTTTATATTTAAACTATTTTGCTTCCCCTTTACCACAAAACAAAGCCCCTCGAATAAAACAGCACCGAATTACGCATAACCCCAAACACCTTTAACAGCTGCAGTCCAGTTAATTAATTTCAATCTAACACCTCTGAATTTTAAAAACTTAAACAAACAAAACTTGTTGTTGTAAAGAGGAAAACATAAAAAATTTTTTTTAATATAAAGTTTTAACCACAATTATTTTATCCTCTGGAGCGTAATTTTTTGATGACATTATTTCCAGCAGCGTCATCATCGTCATCCTCATCATCATCATAAACATTAAATTTAATGTTTAGAAAATATTTAGGCACTTTTTTTTAACATTTTGCCTGGTCAATTAAATAGCACAATTGCTGAATTTAATTACGCGGAAAAATAAACAAGTAAAAATAAAGCATAAAAATAGGCGCACAAGCACAGTGGTATAAATGCGCTAGAATAAAAAGAGAATTTACTAAATCACAATTAAATACAAATAAAAGTATACAGGCTCTTAGAGATAATCTCATTGAAAACGTACGCCAACCCTATCCAGCAAAGCAGTTATGACAAGACTATCAACAATTGACTGGATTTATATGCGGCCTCAAAAGATTCGAACCAGACAGAAAGATGGGATGATGTCGTATCTTCCAATGGAAAAATTTTTAATAAAATAATTTTTTTTTTTTTTAAGAAATATTAAATCTAAATAAAACACAATCTTAATACCGATGTTGTATGTGAACCACACCTAAACGTCTAGCTTTTTTCTACATTTAATTTGACATTTCTCAATTTCAGACTAACACAATTTGAGCCATGAAAAGATACACAATCGAGTAACGCGTTAAAGTTATTCAGGCTTATTATGAAAATGGGCGTACAAATCAAAATGTATATCGTGCACTTCGTGAATTTTTCAATCAATTTAATCGTCAAAATGTGTGTACAATCCGAAAAAACGTGTAAAAATTTGAGCAAACCGGTACTGCAGGAGATGTGAAAAAAGCAGTGCATGATCGTACAGCTGGTACTGCAGAAAATATTGCTGCTATTCGCGATAGTGTGGCTGAATAGCCGTCCATCTCAACTCGTCGCCGTGCCCAACAATTGCACTTCTCAGGCTCGTCGTTGATGAACATTATGCATGAAGACCTGCATTTACATGCTTACAAGGTGCAATTGACTTAAGAACTGAAGCCTTTTGATCATTCAAAACGTCGTCAATGGTCAGAATGGTGGCAAGAAATGGCATCGTTGGAGGATCAATTTTCGAATAAAATCATCTTTAGTGATGAGGCACATTTTCTCCGCAGTGGATTCGTCAATAACCAGAATTGCCGCATTTGGGCGAATGTTAATCCAAGAGTGATTGTCGAGAAACCTATGCATTCACAAAGAGTGACTGGTTGTTGCGGTTTATGGGCTGGCGGCATCACCGGGCCGTATTTTTTCCCAAAATGAGGCCAGTTAGACAGTTACTGTGAATGGTGTTCGCTATTGTGAGAAGATAACGAACTTTTTATGGCCCGAATTGGAAGATATGCGTGTGGCCGATATGTGGTTTCAACAGGTCGGTGCCACTAGCCACACAGCTAACGAATCAATGGCTCTTTTGCGTGACAAATTCAAAGGTCGTGTTATCTCACGTGGTGGCGCTGTCAATTGGCCGCCAAGATCGTGTGATTTTACACCGTTAGACTTCTTTCTTTGGGGTTATTTGAAAGAAAAGGTGTACGTCGATAAGCTAGCAACAATTCAAGAGCTAAAGGATGAGATAACTCGGTACATTAACCGAATAGAACCTCAATTATGCCTCAGCGTCATCGAAAATTTGGAGCATCGGATGGAGGTGTGCTGCCGAGGTCGCGGCGGCCATTTGACCAATATTTTGAATATTTTTGAACCATACACCAATATTATCAAAATAAAAAGAAATGACAATAATTTCCTAAACAATTTGTGTTTTATTAAAAATCAACATCGGCCCTTAAAATTTAAACACCCTTTAACCACCCTTTATTCACCATATTTATTTTTTATTTTTTTTTTTAACCAGAAAAGTCTTTAAAATATATTTTTCAACCCACAGTGCTTAATAATATTCAGATGATTGTCATCAGCATCACTTTTATTACTTCAATGTTTAACATTTTCGTTGCCAACAATACGTATTAAAATAATTGTTACTTAAAATCGCTGCAAAAAGGTCTTAACTCCCAATAGTCCTGGCATTTGAGCATCTCAAATACTTAAAATGCGTTGTGGGTGTCTTCTCGGTTGTATTGTTTATTTGGAAAAATTCCTCAAAAAATATAATAAAAATGAGCGCCAAATCATTTTCTTGTTACTGAAACACAGCGAAGGAGACGACATTACTCCATCCAATTTTAAGTAAATATTTACATGCAGGAAGAGTTTTACTTGTCGTTTGTCACCAGGAAGGGGGGTAGGGGTGGCTGGTGTTTGTTATTGTAAGAAGATGATGTTGTAATACTTTTTTCTAAACATATTTTTTCTTTTGTTAATTTTGTTGTTGCTCACTCTAATATCTTTACTTAAATTAAAAGCTTTTTCATTAATTACATTTTAAGAGTTTCACATTAAAATTAAAATGTAAAAAAAAAACGCCTACAGATAAAATATAAAAAAGAGAAGAGTATTTTATTTAATGTTTATTGAAGTTCGTTCGTGTGTGTGTGTGTGTGTTTAAGCCACAATTTTATCACAGATTAAGAAGATAAAATATGCTTAAATATGCTAATTGTGTTATAAATAAGGATAAAGATTTTTTGCTTTTTTTTTTACTTAAATCGGTATCTTTGGAAAAAATTTTTTTAATTTCCAAAACCAATGAATGAATTATTTAAATGCAAATATTTTAATTAAAAAATTTAAATGGCAACAATGGAGGGCATTTTAAAGGCTTTGAATTAAAAGGTTTAATAAATTTCAGATTGTTCAGGCTTAAATACAAAGCTTAATCGCAGTTAGATATCACACAGGGCCTATAGTAACCAATTTCGACTGAGTTCTAGCAAGACACATAAATAAGTATGTGTGCGCCTGTGGTACTTAGTCTTATGCCAGATATAAGCAGGCATTCACTCACAATATGTGCTGCCTTTTCAACATCTTTAAAGGGAAGTCTTAGAAAAAAATCTTACCCATTTTTCATTTCGCTTAAACGACTATGATAATTCCATTTTCTGAAGCCAGAACAGTTTTCCAGTTTAAGTTACAATATTTGTATCATGGTTATATGAGGTAGACCTCTAGTAGTTGTCCCTTGTTACTGCTCCTCCTATAAAGCTTGGTTAAATTTTAAGGGCCGATATTGGTTCTGAATAAAACACAAATTATTTAGGAAATTTCTTTCTATTTTGATAATATTGGTGTGGTTCAATTATGTATGAAACAAAATATCGCGACCTCAACGGCACACCTTCATCCGATGCTCAAAATTTTCGATGACGCTGAGGCCTACGAGTAATTTAGGTTCTAAACCGTTAATATACCGAATTATCTCATCCTTTAGCTTTTGAATTGTTGCTGGCTTATCGGCGTACAGCTTTTCTTTTAAATAACCTCAAAGAAAAAAGTGGAACGGGGTCGAACTACATGATCTTGGCGGCCAATTGACATCACCACCACGTAAGACAACACGGCCATTGAATTTGTCGCGCAAAAGAGCCATTCATTCGTTAGCTGTGTGGCAAGTGACATCGTCCGGTTAAAACCACATATCGTCCACATCCATATCTTCAAATTCGGGCCATCAAAAGTTCGTTATCATCTTACGATATCCAAAACCACTCACAGTAATTCCGTAACCGGCCTTATTTTGGGAAAAAATACGGCCCGATGATGCCGCCAGCCCATAAACCACACCAAACAGTCACTCTTTGTGGATGCATAGGTTTCTCGACAATCACTCTTGGATTAACATTCGCCCAAATGTGGCAATTCTGCTTATTGACGAATCCACTGCGGAGAAAATGTGCCTCATCACTGAAGATGATTTTCTTCGAAAATTGATCATCCAAGATGATTTTCTTCGAAAATTGATCATCCAACGTTACCATTTCTTGCCACCATTCTGACCATTGACGACATTTTGAATGATCAAGAGGCTTCAGTTCTTAAGTCAATTGCACCTTGTAAGCATGTAAATGCAGGTCTTCATGCATAATGTTCATCAACGACGAGCCTGAGAGGTGCAATTGTTGGTGTTTTCACATCTCCTACAGACCCGGTCTGCTAAAATTTTTACATGATTTTTCCGATTGTACACACATTTGGACGATTAAATTGTTCGAAAAAATCACGAAGTGCACGATATACATTTTGATTTGAACGCTCATTTTCATAATAAGCCTGAATAACTTTAACGCGTTGCTCGATTGTGTATCTTTTCATGGTTCAAATTCAGTTAGTCTGAAATTGAAAAATGTCAATTGAAATGCAGAAAAAAACTTGACGTTTAGGTGTGGTTCACATTCAACATCGGTCTTTAAAATTTAGCCATCCAATATTATTATCCCAGAACTAGGCCACAAAAAGCTACAGCAAAATAATAGCTGCTCCGCCTCTGCATGCGAAGACTGCTTTTGTATTTCTAGAGTTTTTACTCTTAAACTTCTTTCTTGTTCTCACAACTTCTTTGGGCGTTTCGTCACTCATTCGACTCTGGTTGGAGTTTCCATTGTAGGAAATGACATCACTGTAGGGTTGTCCCTTTTCCGGTGAAGATATTAAACGGATTAAACTGGCCGCAACTTGTAAGGCTTTATTGTTCGTGCGTCAGGGTGCATAAGTGGGCTACTAGGTAGTGTGCTAGTCTATAATTCTATAATTTGTGGGTTCGTTTCCCAGTAAAGGCTCTGGAATTTTTTACTACAAGCTGGCAGGAAGACCACGAAGGATCAGACGCATATTAGACTTTGTGATGAGGAAGAATGTCGACAGATATCAGTCGCCAGTCTGAAATCACTACAGTCGAGAGCAAAAGGCTAGTAACAGCAAGAGAGTTAATGAAAGTAAGATATTCGTAAAATTCCAATCGGATAATAGGGACCCAAAATGTTAGTGGTCTGCTTCGGTATAGCCCCTACAACAAAATATGTACAAATAAAAAAATATTGTTCGACTTATTTACTTCCTTTTTTATTTCACAGCGCAGGAGAAAGAGAAGCTATATTGTTTGCTTTTTCAGCAAATGTACTAAGTCCAATTTTTATCAAAACTGAGATTTTATTTTATAATCCTTACATAACTCTAAATACACCGTATTCATCTAAATAAATTACCTTTATGTTGGTTTTTAACCGACTTCAAAAAAGAAGGAGGTTATCAATTCGTCTGAATGTTGCTTTTTTATGTACGTAATCGCAGAACTCAGCTATTTCTAAACCGATTTTAAAATTTTAAATTTCTTTATTTGAAAGGTTATGCTTTCAGTTTGGTCCCGTTTTAAAAACAGATCATTATATTAAAAATTAAAGGGTGTCCCCATACAACATACATGTTCTTTACGTGTATTAAGAACCGTAAAGGGCACCAAATTAAAATTTAAAAAAATTCCGTGTCGCTATAGCTCCCAACGGCAGAAATTAATAAAAAAAAATAAATTTAAAATTTAAAGGGTGTCCTTGTAGGTGCCGTAATTTGACCTATATGTGCCTATCTTTTGAACCGTTATAGACAAAACCTTAAAAATTTTACAGAATGTCGTTTACTATGATCGTTATAATAAAATGTATAAATGTTCAAAATTTTAAATTAAAGGGTGCTCCAATAGTTCATTTAGTTCTGTATATGGCCATACTTTGAACAATTGTACACAGACCGCTGAAATTTACAAAGAGCCTGTATTGCTAATTCAGCTATAACAAAAAGTATGAAATTTGAATTTAGAAATAAGGGTATGTATGTGGTCAAACTTTTGAACTGTTATATATTGCAAGGTCCACTATAGCAAATATACAATTTGAATTTAGAAATTAAAGGGTGTCCCCATAAATTATGTAATTTGATCTATATGGCCCTATCAAGAGATAAAAGACAAACATTTGAAAATTAGGTAGAATGTTTACTACTTTCTCTGGTATAATAACAAGTATAAATATTTGGAATTATAATGTAAAGGGTGTCCCAATAGTTCATGTAATTTGATATATATGGCCAAACTTTTGAACCGTAATAGACAGACAGTTGAAATTTAAAAAGACTCTTTGTGACCAAGTCCTTTATAACTACAGGTCTTTAATTTAAAATTGTAAATTAAAGGGTGTCCCAATAGGAGATGCTGTTTGATCTATGTGACCCTATCTTTGAAATCGTTATAGACAGGGGCTTGAATGGTGTCCCCATAAAAGACGGATTCTGGTGAAAATAGCTTAACTTTTGAACAGTAATAGGGAGAGGCTTGACATTCAAATAGTCTTTATTTTTTCCCCTCTTATTTTGGCGCATCTTTTATTTGGTTTAAATCTAATTCTTACAGATTACTTCTTACATTTTTAGTTTAGAATTGATGCCCTTCTATCTGTTTTGAAGTCGGTTTTTTTTGCAAGAATTATTCTTGTTGTGGGATGCAATGGTAAGCAAAAATACTAAGTCCAAAAAAATAATATAAAGGTGGTAATTGGTATCCGGTTAAAATGTAATTAAATAATAAATTGATTTGTTTGATAAGGAATTTTGTTTGTTTTGTATTAAACAAATATATATGAATCAATGAAAAAATTAATTGAATTTTAATTTAAAACTAGCTAAAACTTTTTATGGGTGCAACAAATTTTTTCTGTGCACATATAATAGAACGGACGCTATTAATTAAATTACAATTAACACATATTTTATATCAATCAATTCCTATAGTGTGAAATAACTTTAAGTAGTAGCGACTCAAGGTTACTAAAACTTTTTTTTTTAAATCTGACCAGCCTTGCCTTGACTAATGTCTAGCTTAATACAGCATCCCAACATTGGCGGGAATCGAACTCGCTATCACTAGACTGATAGACTAGCACACTATACCCATTATTCTATCAAGGCACTACTCATTAAACATTAATTGATTAGTTAGAGTATATTTTACTTCACTATTTCAAAGAGCACTTATAAATTACGAGTATTTGAAAATATTAACTCAAAATAATTTAAATATTCTTAAATGCTATTCAAGTCTTCTTAAAACTTTCACTTTACTTTACAGGTAAGTCTTTTGTCAGAACAGAAAATAAACAACCTTTTCACACATGTTCATTTATCATCATAAAACACACAAAATTTTAAAACTTTTTTTTAGATTTCCTAACAAAACGAGTTTACGAGTACAACCCACATTATACCACGCGCCTTCCCCCACGCACTACAAAAGGTGGCAAAATGTTATTTGGTTTGTAGCACATCAGACGTTGTGTTAACAAACGTAATGACTTCTATTGTTGGTTTTATTTTCATTTCTTCCTTCATGTGGAAGTAGACCGTGAAAAATTATGGAGGAGATAAAAGATTGTTGTAATAATGAAAAAAGTAAAAAAAATCGAAAGCGGCCTTATTAACATAAATTGGAGGTTGAAGGGTATATTTTTAATATTTTTAGGAAAATATCTTCTCAAGTGTGAGCAACAAAAAAACTGCACTACATGTGTTCATTTTTAGGTGATAAAAATTCAAGACAAATCACTTTAAATTTAAAATAAATACCAGAGTACCGAAATACTCATTCACCGCTCAATCATGTGTGAGTTTGTACATTTTAGATTTTTCTGCTTCTTTTCAGACATGTGTAAGACACTACACCGAAAAAAACATATTTTCACCATTTAAAGGTTTTAATTGGTTTCGGATTTAATTTTAATTAAATAAATAATTGATTTAATTAATTGTTTTATTAAGATTTTTTTTTGTTTATTTTAAACAAATATTTACTTGAATCAATCAAAAACTTAATTGAACTTTAATTGAAAACTAATTAAAATCTTTTATTGGTGCACAGGAACTTTTTTCTGTGTGAAAAATAATTTGTGTTTGTATATTTATGAGTGGGTTGGTTAATTTTTTTTTTTTTTTCTTTTCAAAACTGAATAAAAGAAAAAAGTGTAGGGCAGTCGCTGACACTGCCAATAGAAGTGAAAACTAAGTAACTTTGGAGTAATAATTTATATTTAAATTATTATTTAAGCCAATAATGCGATTTACGCGAGTTCAGTCATTTTTCTTCATTCAAAACGTGCAGACCTTTCTATAGAAACCAATGTTAGTTGACGACGGAGACGATAATGCGAGTTGAATCATTTTTCTTCAACCAAAACGAGCAGACCTATGTATGGAGACCAAAGTTAGGTGACGCGGTTATGGTTGTGATAATGGTGACAACGGTTATGGTTGTTCTTCAACCAAAAAGTGCTCCACGTGCCAAAAAAAAGTTTTCACTTCATAAATATTTTGTTTTTCACGAAAGTGCTTATAGTTATATGAGAATTCACAATTTTGTTAATTTTTCATAAATGAGCAGATCGTAGAAAAATGTTCGCATTAAACATACGCATAAATGATAGAATGTATGTAAGTGTGTATGTAGGTATATGCACATATTTTGTAATGTGCAACTGACGGCGTATGCATTAACAAAGTGTTTTAGAAATCTCATTTATGAGAAATTTCACAAATGAACACTCATAAATTAAAATGTTCATAAAACAGAAAAAAATGTATAAACATTTATGTAAAAGAGAAGTAATGAGAATGAACTACTTCATTACACAGTGCAACACGGAAAGTCCTCCAGGTTTTTTTTATGGGCCCTCAAAGATGTGGGGCCTCAATGTCATTTTTGCAAAAAATGATCATTTACTCAAGCTCATAATTTGTAAACTGTTTGAAATTTTGATATACTCTCTGAGGCAAATGTGTAGCTCTTGTCATAGAGAACAAAAATTGTTAACATATAAAATCAAAAAAACTTCATCTTCAAGGTCAAAATCGCAAAAAACTTTAAAAAATTAAATTTTTTTTTACCTTTTTTCCCCTGTTCAGGTCCATAGGTAGCAAAGCGTTCAAAATTCAAGGAAACAATCAACTACAAAAATGAACCTAAGATCTCAATAAACAACTTTCTAGAACATATGAACTTCCTAGGAATGATTCTTAACACCGTAGAGGTAGCGTTTAGGTAGCCGAAATGAATTTAAAAATTTTCGGGAAATTTTTCATTTTTGCGGCTACCTAAGCGCTACGTAAACGGTCTTTAAAAAAAACCTGGAGGACTTTGGGCAAAACTGGGAGACAGGGGTCTTTTTTTTGGTCTTTTATGACGTATGAACGATTTCAGGTTATGAATAACTTTCGCGGAGTTTACAGAAATAATCCAATTCAATGCCCTTCATCAGAATTGTAAGGGAATAACACCCAAACGGCCGATGTCGTTGAAAACAACTGACCCATGCCATACTACTTCAAATTAAGTTCTATTAAGGCAGTGTTATAATAAATTCGAATTTTTGGGATTCTAGCCACTTTATCACCATACATAGAGAAATAGTTATGACATCTTGGGATTCCTACGATTACTTCATAGACTCCCACCAACTATTTATTTTGTTCGCTAGAGCAAACAAAAGGTCACTATGTTGTCACTACTTTTGAACTACAATTCACCAACTAATTCAATTTATAAAATAGTCTTCGGCTTCCAAAAGTAGTGTAAACTATAAATCTAATAAAATGTCTAGTGTTTTTCACACATGATGTTTCGCCATTCCTTCGCAAAAAAAAACATAAGTTTAAAATTTAAAAATAACCCTGCCCTTTAACACTCGACTGAGCACCACATTTAAGTGATAAAATATTTTGTAAAGTTCACTTGTTACTAGCAACCTTCACCAAAACACCTAAATCAGCAACCTAGGAATGTGTGAAAATGAAATTTAACAAACACGCACACATATGATTGAAATTCAAGTTGGATAGGAATTAGTGTTAATTTAATTAACTTATTGTTGTTTGGTACAGTTTCTATTTGTCAGCCTGATTTCGCGTTAACAATCAACTTACTGCCTACTTATGGACCAATATGTCCAGTCATTGCAGATGAGAAGAAAATATTATTCTCAGGCATTTGTTAAGGCATGACATCCAGGTTTTATATACAAGTTAGAGCAAAACTTTTCCAAAGACGTAAGTTAATAATTAAAAAAATATATTTTTTAAGCTCTCTTCAGTCTGGAATTTCCCCTAGAAAATAGTTTAGAATCCATTTTACACTAAATTATTCTTCAACTGATAAAGGGTGTTTTTTATAGAGGTATAGAACTTTAAGTTGCAATAAAACAACGATGGATTATTCGATTGACATTAATTTTATTTATCAGAAAGATAATCTTGTGGCATTACATTTTAAATATGATTCCTGGCATATGACCGCAACGGCTGGCGCGGATGTAGTCCAATCTGGACGTCCAATTTTCGATGACTTTTTCCAACATTTGTGGCTGTATATCGGCAATAACACGGCGAATGTTGTCTTCCAAATGGTCAAGCGTTTGTGGCTTATCCGCATAGACCAATGACTTTACATAGCCCCACAGAAAGTAGTCTAGCGGTGTTAAATCACAAGATCTTGGAGGCCAATTCATAGGTCCAAAACGTGAAATTAGGCAGTCACTAAACGTGTCTTTCAATAAATCTATTGTGGCACGAGCTGTGTGACATGTTGCGCCGTCTTGTTGAAACCACAAAAAGTTAGTAATCATGGCTCTATACCGATCACCATTGACTGTAACGTTCTGGCCACCATCGTTTTTAAAAAAAAGTGCGGACCAATGATTCCACCAGCCCAAAAAGCCCACCAAACAGTCAGTTTTTCTGGATGTAACGGTGTTTCGACTTACACTTGAGGATTAACTTCACTCCAAATGCGGCAGTTTTGTTTGATGACGTAGCCATTCAACCAGAAGTGCGCTTCATCGCTAACCAAAATTCGCTTATGAAAATCGGGAACAACGGTCATCTCGTTTTGGGCTCTATTTGCCAGCGTTGTTGAGGCGTGAGTCTATTCATGATGAATTGCCAAACCAAACTGAGAATAAATCACTTGACAGCTGTTAAATCGGTCGCCATCTTGAAAAGTAATGCCAACTTAAAGTTCTATACCTCTATAAAAAACACCCTTTATAACACTTACACTATTTCGAGACACTTCTGCTCGAATAAACAACCAAATAACAGCTTGACTTTCGGAGATCAATAGCTCTTGATACAACTTGATAAGCGGATTTAAAATTCCATCCTTCCCTCAAATAGTATGAGGGCGGTTTAAGAATTCCACGACTTTTTTAAGGGACATTTATGTCGATAAAAAACCATTTTATTTCACAACATAGTATCGATGCATCATTTATTGTGGAATAGCGGATTTCAGTGTTTTCCCTTCCTCAAAATATTAAGATTTCTCAAGGCCTTCGACATTTGTTTGAACGGTGACCTCTTCAACTAACCCACATCTCTAACCACCCAGTAAGGTATTAAAATTAACAGCAAGCTGGATGGGCTAGGAGTACACCAATTTATGGTTTTTTTTCCTACTGACGATACATGCATTGGCTCGGTACCTTTTTCTTCGCTAGATGAGGTCTTAATTGCTCTAAATCATATTAGATTTATTCAAAAGAATAAAAATCGCAGTTGATTGTTTTTAACCGACTTCAAAAAAAGAAGGAGGTTATCAATTCGTCTGAATGTTGCTTTTTTTATGTTTGTGCCCGCAGAACTCAGTCATTTCTGAACCGATTTTAAACATTTTTCCTTTATTAGAAAGGAAATGCTTACAGATTGGTCGCATTTTTTAAAGAAGTTCAGAATTTTGAAAATTAAAGGGTGTCCCCATACAACATACGTGTTTTTTACGTGTATTATGAACCGTAAAGGCCACCCTTTTAAAATTTAAAAAAAACTGCATGTCATTATAGCTGCCAATAACAGAACTTAATAAAAAAATAAACTTAAAAATTAAAGGGTGTCCCCATATGTGACGTCAATTTAAATATATGTACCATTTGAACCATTGTAGACAATCACTTGAAAATTGGACAGAAGGTCCAATATTTATTATCAGAAATTAAATATTTATAATTAGAAGTTAAAGGGTGTCCCAATAGCTGATGTAATTTGATGTATATTGCAAAACTTTTTGACCGTAATAGAGAGACGGTTGAAATTCACAAAGAATCTGCATATCTAAGTCCTTTATAACATTAAATATATAATATAAATTTGGAAACTAAAGGGTGTCCCCATAATTGATATAATTTTACCTATCTAGCCCTATCTTTTGAACCGTTATAGACAAACACTTGAAAATTAGAGAGAATCTCCACTACTAAGTCCCGTATAATAACATTTATAAATATTTAAAATTATAAAGGGTGTCTCAATAGTTGATATAAATTGATGCATATGGTCAAACTTTTGAACCGTTTTAGACAGACATTTGAAATTTACAAGGAATCTGTCCTTTAAGCTGTCCTTTAAGCTGTATGGCCATATCTTTGGAACCGTTACTTTTTATTACTGTGTCAGTAATAATAAGTGTAAAAAAATAAAGGGTTTCCTCATATCTGACGTAATTTGTCGTATATGGCTTTATCTGATGAACCGTTGTGGATAGACATTTAAATGTACAGAACGTATATTACCAAGTCCGTTAGAGCAACAAGTATAAAAGTATTTGATTTTAAATTTTTAGTTTAGAATTGATGCACATATATTTGCTTTGTAGTCGGTTTTTTTTGCAAGAATTATTCCATTTTTAATGTAATCGATACACGCAAAAAAAAAAACATTGTTATGGTATGGTCACAGCAATAGCATTTTGTTTTCTCATATGTTTTCATAATCTACTTTTTAATTTATATTGTAATTTTGGCTTCAGTTGATTTGTTTTAAAATATTAAAATTTTTCTTAATAAAATATTTTGTTAAAGTAAAATAATTTAATTAAGTTAAAAGAAATTGTTTAAAAAAAATGTGTTATATTTTATTTTCACGCATCCCTTAAAACACCCAAAACAGGGCGAATTTTATGAAAAGGTATTAAGTTTAGACAAAAATATAATCTGAAACCTGCAAGATGACCTTAAGTGTTATTAAGTTGTAACAATGAAAATATTATATTAAACGCCTCTTAAGAACAACAACAACAAAAAGAAGGAAATTGTGTGGTACATTTGTTATAAGGAATTCGAATACAAAAATATAAAATAAAAAATGAAAAACCGTCCCTTATAAACATGATTGTAGCAGTAAATGTTTTGGTTTTTGCTCTATTCTCAGAGGGTTTTTAGAGCTGCTTGCTGTTTTGCAAAGAAACAAATAATTTGATTTCGTCAGGCAGGCAGTCAGTCAGTCAGTCTGCCAGGCAGACAAACAATCAAGTATATTTTGCTTTATGCGTGGCTTTTTTTTTCACTATAAATTTATCATTTTTGTAGATTTTTTTTTGTCTTCATATTTCGGTTGCCTTTAGCGTTGAGTGTAGGGGGAATTATTATTATTTTTTTATATATGACCTTTTTGCTTTTAAACCTAAATGACATTCCAAACAATCTAGAAAATTTGTTAAATCAACTCAACTTTATTTTTTTTTTCTCCCATTCTATTGTTTTATTTTTCCCTCTGTTCTGATACAACAAACCAACCGACCTTTTTCGCACGGGAAAATAGTGTGTAAAAAATTTATATTTTTTCTTTAAAGCTTTAGGCATTTATTTATGCGTGTTGACACGTCTATTAGACAGACCCATAATGTTTACTTCATTTGTTCAATATTTTGTTATGTTTAGCCGCCTAATAAATTTTCCATTTTCTCTTTTAACACGCTCGGGGACATGGAATTCTTGTAAGTTTTAATTTGTTTGTAAATCGGTTAACAATGCAGCACAAGGGGGGAGTAAGTCATGTTCTAGTTCGATATTTTTTTCTTCGATAAAACTTTTATTGGTCCACAGAAATGTTCATGGTCAAGTTGTTGTACTTGTAATAAGTTTTGTTCAAAAGTAATAAAAATTAAATGGAATACTGTTACGAATATTACTATTGAAGGATTATGATGGGATATTTACGAGGGCGATTTTAAAAATTATCCGATACTGCAAAGGTATATTCATTAACTGACTATTAACTGACTACAATAAACCATTTGTTCAAATTTATATATATACAGTCAAAAGTCTTGGAAATATTGCTTATGCGAAATATATAAGTAAAAGTATTATAAGAAAATTTGATCCTTTTAATGCCATAAATCACCTGACATCAGATGATAGTTAACTTATGGAAAATGTGCTGGCGGCAAAAACATAAAGCAAAAATATTAAAGACTAGCTGTACCCGCCACGTCGTGGGCGTCCTGACAATATTTTGCTCGATTTTGCTTTGAAAGTATTCCACACCAATTGTAAGACTCTTACTTTTATGGTTTGGTTATGGTTTATGTATTTACTTTATATAATGGTACCCATCCCGGGATAAAATTCAAAAAGTTTTATAAAATTCTAAAAATTATTTTAAACCTCTCTAAGAGGTGTTTAAAATGTTTAAATAACAATGTAATTCCACAAAGAAAAAAATACAAATCAAATACAAATTTTATTTAATTGGCGCCTAGTATTGCGCAATAGTTTTTAAAATATCCCACTTTTAAAAATAAAAAAAAATAAAAAGAAAATATCCCAGTTTTGAACCGAAAATTTTTATTACTTTTAAACCGGAAATTGCCTTTTCACTTCTTTTCACTTTCTCTTGGAACTGAAATATTTTTGCAAAAAAAAGTTATCCTATATTGGTACCAGGATACTAAGGTATCTCCTCACAAAATTTTGTTAAAATCCATCCAGTAGTTCTTACGTGATGCGAATACAAATGAAAAACAGACTGACTGACAGACAGTTACTATTTTATTATATGTGTGTATTAATTGTCAATGTAGTTATATATGTAGGTTCAAATTAAAAATCATAACAACTTTATATTGTCTGGATAGTCTATAAATTGCTACTCATTGTGACTGTGGGGTAAATGATAGTGTGCTGTACTACACAATTTGGGGGCTGGTATACCCCTCATTTTCACCTAGTGATAAGACCATCATCAGGTTGGGGCCAACATGGCTGGATACTGACGTAACTCTTCACCACTAACTCTCTGCTTAATTACATTTTTGAAAGACATACAAAATTATATTCGAATGGAATATTGGCAGGTCATGCAAGTTCTACCTTTTTCTACTGCAACAAAAATACTGAGCTCAGATTCTGAAGTTCCTGTTCAAAATATTCCTGTTCCTGACAATAGCCGATTTCCGACTATTTCAACTCAATCTAAAGATGTTATTAGCCCTTCAACTTCTACTGACAATCATCAAAAAATTTTTCCTAAGCAACTTACAATAATTCCTCCCAGAAAATCCATATTTATTTCTCGATTTGCATTTGGTACAACTACTGATGATATTGATAACTATATTAAATTAAAATTAAATAATAGCCAAGGAATATCAATTAAAAAATTTACGTACTCTGAACCGAGAAACGTAACAACAATTCCTTTTGATCTTTTTGATAAAATTGTTAATCCCGTCTTTTGGCCATGTAACACATTTGTTAAAGAGTATATCATAAAAAATAACACCAGATCAACTAATTTTGCCCGTTTGTCAACAAGAGATAATACTGTTCCAAAAAACTAAATGCTTTTATTGATATCCAACTTAATATTATCTATCAGAATGTTCGGGGTCTGAATACTAAACTAACAAGCTTATATGTTAACAGTTTTTCATTTGACTATAATATTTTTATATTTACCGAAACTTGGTTAAAAGAAAATATTTTTAACATGGAAATACTTTGCGATAGTTATCATGTAAAGGGTGTTTTTTATAGAGGTATAGAACTTTAAGTTGCAATAAAACAACGATGGATTATTCGATTGACATGAATTTTATTTATCCGAAAGATAATCTTGTGGCATTACATTTTAAATATGATTTCTGGCATATGACCGCCACGGCTGGCGCGGATGTAGTCCAATCTGGACGTCCAAATTTCCATGACTTTTTCCAACATTTGTGGCCGTATATCGGCAATAACACGGCGAATGTTGTCTTCCAAATGGTCAATTGTTTGTGGCTTATCCGCATAGACCAATGACTTTACATAGCCCCACAGAAACTAGTCTAGCGGTGTTAAATCACAAGATCTTGGAGGCCAATTCACAGGTCCAAAACGTGAAATTAGGCGGTCACCAAACGTGTCTTTCAATAAATCTATTGTGGCACGAGCTGTGTGACATGTTGCGCCGTCTTATTGAAACCACATCTCCTGGACATCATGGTTATTCAATTCAGGAATGAAAAAGTTAGTAATCATGGCTCTATACCGATCACCATTGACTGTAACGTTTTGGCCACTATCATTTTGAAAAAGTACGGACCAATGATGAAAGCGCACCAAACAGTCCGTTTTTCTGGATGTAACGGTGTTTCGACATACACTTGAGGATTACCTTTACTCCAAATGCGGCAGTTTTGTTTGTTGACGTAGCCATTCAACCAGCAGTGCGCTTCATCGCTTAACAAAATTCGCTTATGAAAATCGGGAACAACGATAATCTCGTTTTAGGCATATTTGCAAGCGTTGTTCAGGCGTGAGTCTATTCATGATGAATTGCCAAACCAAACTGAGAATAAATCACTTGACAGCTGTTAAATCGGTCGCCATCTTGAAAAGTAATGCCAACTTAAAGTTCTATACCTCTATAAAAAACACGCTTTATATAGGAGAGACAGAGGAGAAAATCGCATCGGTGGAGGCGTATTTATTGCGGTATCAAATTCTTTGCCATCTGAAGTGTTTTTGATTGGTGATGAAATTGAGTTTATATCCGTTAAAATCAAACTAAGTAAAAGAAATATATTTGTATCCTGTTCTTATATTCCTCCATGCTCTGAAAACTTTGTTTATGAAAAGAATTTTGAAGCCGTTGAACACATGGTAAACTCTGCTAAATCCACGGATTATATTTTAGTATTTGGAGATTTTAATTTGCCGTCGGTTTCATGGAACTATCCACCTGACTCATTAAACCTAGTTCCATTGATTTCTAACGATTTCTTAAACCACATAATGGATTTAAGCCTCTACCAAATAAATGCTGTGTATAATATCAATAATAAACTGCTGGACTTGGTATTCGCTAATGAACCTTCTGATTGTACAATAAATCGATCCTGCCCTATTACTACGCCTGAAGATCGACATCACCCAACTCTTCAAGTTCGCTGCTCCTTGTTACTTCCAGAGTCTTTTAACCCACTTAGAAAAAACAAGCAAGTTTTTTGTTTTCAACGTGGCAATTATAACATGATGAATCGATTGTTAAGTAATATTGACTGGCATAACGTGTTATTAATCTCAAATTGCACTCCATTAAACATTGAAATGATGATTACTACCTTCTACAAATCTCTTTATTCTTTAATGGAAAAATGCATACCTAAACGAACTGTCTTCAAATGCTCTGCCCCCCCCCCCCCCCCCCCCCCCTGGAGATCTAAACATCTATCAAGTCTAAAAAATAAAAAGAATAAACTCTACAAAAAATACAGAAACTCTAATTCTACTGCTGATTACGCAAGGTACTCTATTTGTCGCGCTGAGTATAATTTGTTAAATACCACTCTGTATAAAAATTATATCATCAGAATGAAATCAAAAATGACGTACTCTGATGCTATATATGATGATACCAGTACTTATCCTTTTGAAATTTCTTTAAACCTATCAATAGACTTTCCAGAAATTGATTCTGCTGAAATAGAGTTTGAATTAAGAAGACTTAAAATAACCTTTAACCATGGACCGGATGGTATACCCAACTGTTTACTGAGGTACTGTGCAGCTAATTTGTCGAAACCTTTATCTTTCATCTTCAACTCATCTATCAGATGTGGCTATGTTCCTAGTCAATGGAAAAGCTCATATATCATTCCTCTAAAAAACTATAGAGGTATTGCTAAACTAAGTTCGATAGCAAAGCTTCTTGAAAAATTCATCTGCAACTTTCTAAGCTACAACATATCGCATTTAATATCGCCGCATCAACATGGGCTTAGAAAAGGATGCTCAACCATTACCAACCTGTTACAGATAACGACGTTAGTTAATAAAGGATTCGTGAAAAATCAACAAACTGATGCCATTTATACGGATTTCAGCAAAGCTTTCGACAAAGTCAATCACAAACTTCTCCTTAATAAGCTATATATGCAGGGATTTTCTGCCAATAGTCTAAATTGGATTAAATCTTATCTAAATGATAGAAAACAAAATGTACTTTTCAAAAACCACATATCTAAACCTATAAATGTTTGTTCTGGAGTACCGCAAGGCAGCCGTCTTGGTCCAATCCTGTTCTCTTTGTTTATAAATGATCTGCCAAATGTTATAAAATATTGCAACATACTTATGTTTGCTGATGATGTAAAAATTTTTCTTACATACAAAAAAAAAATCGGATCATTTTTACCTACAACATGATATTGATAACTTTTATACTTGGTGCAATGTAAATCTAATGGAACTAAACTCTAACAAATGCAAGCACATGAGATTTAACAGGGGCAAGTTCGTCAGTGTCAACTTTTTGTTGGGCAAACAACCTTTGGAATTAGTTTGTTCCATCCTGGATTTGGGTATAATGCTTGACATTAAGCTTAGTTTTATTCCACACATTAATATGATGGTCAATAAGGCGAGAGGCGTTCTTGCTTTTGTTAAAAGATGGGCAAAGGAATTTATTGATCCATATGTAACTAAGCTTTTATACACATCCTTAGTTAGACCTATTCTTGAATATGGCTCAGTTGTTTGGGATCGGTTGTATAATGTTCATAGTGATCATATTGAGTCTATTCAAAAACAGTTTTTGCTATTTAGCCTACGAAGCTTAAGATGGAAACCAACATTAAATTTGCCTCCTTATCATCAAAGATTATCGCTAATTAAGTTGCCTTCTCTTAAAAGCCGAAGAACTATGCTAGACGTTACGTTTTTGTTAAGTATTCTTAATAGCGATATACACTCTGAATTCATACTAAGAAGTATATCATTTAATGTTCCACATCGGCCGACACGTTACTTTCAACCTCTGGCAATTAAATGTTTTTGTATGAACTATGCTTATGCTGATCCACTGAGAAGAATATGTGCCAATTTTAATGAACTGTATCAATTTATTGATTACTCTTTAAGCTTAAACGTTATAAAACGCAATATTATAATTTTCCTTAATTGTTAAATATTTTTCTTTTATCTTTGAAAATTATTATTACATTATTTTTATAATTATTAAATTTGTTACTAAAGTCTGTATGATATTATTATGTAGACTTTTATATATTTAAAAAATAAAAAAAAAATAAAAAAACAAAAATATATAAACAAGTATGTATAAATAGCACGTCCTGTACAAATAGGTCTGCTATTTTTTGTTAAAATTATTACATATTTTTGTGAATTATAAATGATGCGAAAAATTGAAACATTAATTTGTCTTGAATAAATTTAATAAACCTATTTTAATTGTAATAACTCTATACTTGCTTGCAATTACCCTTAATAAGCTGGTGGCGTATGCGTCATAATTAATGTATGCAGTTCACAATAAATCATACGTATCACAATGGTTTAAAAGAATTTTATTTTCGAGAAAATTCGATAGCTCATGAACCTCGAAAGATATCTTAATGAAAAGGCACAAAGACTAGAAAGAAGTGTTTCGCGAGGAGCTGGGGATTGTCGGCCACCTGGGGGGATTTATACACATCATTGCGCATTTTATTTCACTTAATGAACTTTTATTTATGAACAAAATAAAAACATATGAGAACAATAATACTCAAACAGCTTCTTAAGGATCACAAGGTTGGATAAAAATTCTTGGATATCAAGCCACACCCAATAATATGGGAAACGTGGTAAAAATTATGATGAAATAATAATTTGATTAAATAAATTTCAAATGCGGAGCTTAGAGCCTAAGGGGATTAAGTTAATGTGTTGTTAAAATTGAATTAAGACAAAGTAGAATAAATTTAGAGACTCTCATAGCATAAGACCGCAATGCACAATGGGGTAGTATTGTTTTTGAAATAACTCAGCCATTTGTAAAGGGATGGGCCAATTGATCCCAAATTTGGCATGACCATAGCAAAGGAGTATTTCAGCCCTGAAAATTTCTTTTAGAGCTTAACATTTCTACAATTTTTTGTTTTGTTTTGTTAAAAATTATACATATTCTTAAAGGTTCTAGAATGGTGCTCAAAGGGTCCAGAAGGGGCTCAGATATGGTAGAAGTACCTTAAGCTGGATAACTGAGTTGGTGACAGGTCATGGAAAATTTTAAGTATCATCTAACTAAGATGAAAATCGAAGAAACTGTGCCTGGAAGAGACTAAGACGGTAGTGCACATTGTATGTGAATGTCCAGCAGTGGCTAGCATAAGACTCAGGACTACTGGTAGAAGCTTGTTAAATGTGGATGCCATACGGGATTTGAGTCTTGAAAAAATGCTAGCAATCACTAGAGACTGCGCGATGAGAAAGAAGGCCGACAGTTACCAGTCGACAGTCTGAAATTAGTTAAGTTTAGATTAAAGGCTGGTTGTAGCATATGACTCAATGAAAGTAGATTGCCGTAAATTACATTTCGGTTGCCTGTAATCATAGAGGACGGAAGGTTTCGAAAAGGGACTCATTATGGAATTGTTCGGCTTCGATACTCCTCCCACATTAATAATTATAAAGGTCTAGTAAATGTCTACAAAAATGAGCGAGTTATAAAAATTATTTATTTTTCGATACCCTGATGCAGTTTTTTACCCAAATATTTTAAACAATTTTCAGCAAAAAATTTTTTTTTTTAATTTTTCCCATAATTACCCCAAAGATAACGTGACTAGGCCATACACGCATGTAAATTATATTCCATAAGGGACTAGGACTAGTCCATAGGTAACCCAGGTGTATATAGAAAACATGATCCATTTTATATTACGATGTCCTAGGGCTGGACCATATAAACTAGCTTTGCATTACATGGGAGTAGTTTCAAAACTACTCTAAGTCACTACACGATGGAACGAACACACTGCACGAACTGTACAGCTATCTCTGTCTATGCAATCGCTAAAACGCGAACACTTGTCGTTTAACAACAAACTCTTGTTGGAAAATAACATGGTCCATGACTGCATTACATAGGACCATGTTGTAGCTAGTCCATTTCAGTTACAATGGATCACGTAGCCCAATATTATCTGAAGAGTATTGAGCGAAATGTTAAATATATAATAAACTATTGCTGAAAGTAATTCATGACCCCTAGTCCATATGTCAACTTTATGGGCAAAGGATTAAAAAATAGCAATTTGGGGATTTTTGGCTTTTATTTTGGGAATTGTGGGATTTTCTTTACCTTAACGTCGCAATTTTTTGTTTTACCATTAAATTTTAAAATAAAATTAAAATTTTAAAATTGCTATTATCTGTAAAAAAAAAATGGTCCAATTTGGTGCAGTTCAACGATTCAAATGAATTTTCTGTAGCCATGTAATAAGTCAACGAAATAAACAAATGGTAAAAAATCTGCAACATAAGGGTAAAAAAAATTCCACAATTCCCAAGAGTGGTTAGACATATTCAGATTGTATTAGCATGTTTGCAAGATTTTTTCACATTTACAGAGGCTAGTGTTAATGAAAATTTGAGAGTCCCCGCAAGTTATGCTGAAAAAAAATTAATTAAAAAAATTGCAAAAATTAATTACTTTTTTGGCATCAAAGAATTTCTTAAACGAGTTCTAGACTACATTATTGCCGTATAAAGTTAAGCGCTATCACCTAGTTTGAATGCGATGTTAGGCAAAAACTGATGACACCTTTTTTTGAAGGGTCCACTGATTTTCCGAATTTTTCGATGCCAATAAACAAAAATTGGTCACTAATTTCTCTAAACTGAGTAAGGGGTTTTACTACCCTTTGATAGTTAAGTTCGCGTATTGTTAAGTTTGCGTATTTTTCAAAAAGTTTTTATTTGATAACATTAGACTAAAAAACGCTAAAGCTGATTTAAGTCAGATAAATTCCCCAGATTAAACAGAAAAATCTTTTGGTTTCAGCAAAGAGAATAATAAAATATTTACATACATATATTGATACATTTAAAAACATATCTATATATAATTAAATATATTTAAAAATTAACACGTCTGCTATTAACAGAAGAAAGAAAATGTTTCAAAAACACAAAAAACATCTTAAGCTGACAAGAAGAGAAAATTGCAAATATGTTTTCCTTTAATATACAAAATCAAAACCCAGGTGATTTCAACTATTTGAACACATCAAAGAGTTAACAAAGCCATCAGAAAAATGCAAAAATATGCCTGTTATTCAATTACCAGAAGCTGATTTCCAAGTAAGAAAAAAAAAAAAAAACAAAACAAAATAAAATAAAAGCATTGCACAACTTATAAACATCCAACAAATGCCTTCTAGTAATCTGAAATACGAATCCAATTATCTCACTGTTTACAGTTGTACAGATAAAATGCTACATTTACCTTGTAAAGAGAACAACAAAAAAAAAACAGAAAAACAGAAAAAAAAATTGTTAAGAGCAAATGCAGACACGAAACTAAATCTCTTCATATTCCAATTGAACTTTAGCAACATAAATATCTTGTTTCTTGTTTTTTATTTCTTTTTCCCGTTTTTTTTTCTTGTTTGTTTAAAAATTTGATTTCCATACACTTGATGGCTTTAAGAAGGCCAAATTGTAAATGAAACGTAAACGGAAGCAAATATTTTTTTTTTGTTTTGTTAACAAAAGTTAACGAATCGGCTTTGTGCTTTAAACACATAGACGACAGAGGCTACACAGCTACATAGCTACACGACTACAGATGTTGCGCAATGTAATGACGTAGTGTATTTTTGGACAAAAATAGTAAACTTGGATCGAATTGCAAATAAATAAATAAAATAAATAAATAAGAAAAAATTTAGAATATAGTGTTTACGCCCACTATCACGCCTCCTGGCCATACAAATAAATTTGAGTTTTCTTAAATTGCTCCAACTGATTTCAGGAGATGATCGTCCTTATTATAAAGAGACAAAATCCCCACAACAAGGGGGATCTAATACTATCTGTTCGGCTCATATGGGTTAAAACCTTTTTTTTTTTCTTCATTTGTAAATATGTACATACAAATACAACTGTTTTGGAAAAATAACTTGTACATAGTAACCAGGGACCGTAAAAAAATAATTTTTTGAAAATTTAATTATTATTAGTCGAACTGTTTATGTATTACATACAATGAAATTTTATAATCAAGCTTAAGTTCGTTTTTATTCTCTCTAAGAAAGAATTAATTAAATTACAAATTAGGTGATAATATTAAAGAAAAATTGGGAAAATTTAATTTTTTCACACCAGCACGAGCGGAATGCACATTTTCATCATAATGCTTCTATTCACACTATAAATACAGAAAAAAAGTATATTAAATAGCCAATGGCTGCATTAGTCAATATGAGTCCAAATTCCCATAATATGAATATAATAGAAGCCGTTTGGGTTGGTTAGCCCAAAAAGTGTTTGAGTACAGGAAGCCATATGAAGCCAAATCTAACTTAATTGAATTCATTGTGAACTCTTGGGACACAATAAATAATAAAATCACAGTTTTTAAAAATGGTACTTAATTTTTTTTTCTTATTATATTAATTGACATTATGTTTTAACTTTTTGCAATCGTACAGGCCTGCCTTCACGGTCCTTTCTTTTTTTTTTTTTTTTTTTTTGATTATTTACTTTTAAAAATGTTAAAACCACTCATAAACCGTTTTGAGGGAAGAACTTATTTTCAGTTAAGGAATACCGAAAATACGAAACAAAACAAACCACAACTGAGTCTTGTTTTCTTATAATATCTAATTTTTTAAAAAACGCCAAATTTGGGCTCGGTTGTATTTAAAATTACAAGAATAACAGCTTATCGAATTTCACCTAAAATATGATAATAGGACATAATGATCTTAGATATTAATTATTTAATGTTATGGTAATTAGCCATATCTGTTATCTATTGGGGGAAAAGAGCTAGTTTCTATAAGTATTTCAGTGGTTGCACAGACCAGATCATTAGGAGACCTTTTTTTTCCTAATTTTAGCGAAGCCAAAAATACTCTATAAGTAATAAAATTCTACAAAAAACAACGAGAAATATATATGATAATAGAATAATATTACAGAATATTAAAGCTTCAAAACAAAACACCAACAAACAAACACACTAAGTTTTAATGTTTCCTGTTTTAATGTTACTGTCCGTCTACAATTGAATGGTTTTTTTCATTACTTAGATATTTCTTGAAAAAGATTCGACTTTGTGATGATAACTGCAGATGGAGTGGCGAAGAAGAGGAAAATACATACCACTATCATCGTCAATAACATAGTTGTAATAAATGTTTTGGATATTTTTTCTTTCAGAATATGGAGGACTAGAAGGGTATGGATGCTAAGAAGGGTATGGAAACTCACTAGAGGAAGTTATGAAAACATAGCAGTGGAGAATATCTAAGAAGTCACTATGGGTCAACAATGATCTTGTGAATCCGCACATATATAATGATGTGTGATTCTCTATAAACCTAACCTAACCTAACCTACCAAAATACAAACAAATTATTTGAATCGCACATCGTCGCATTTCTTCTTAAACCACGTAAGCGTCATTTTTTCGAAATTTACTTTTTAGGTTTTTATGGTAGAAAATAACATTTGCCACCAGCCTACATTCTCATCTTAACAAGTTTGTATGACAAATAAATAAATCCATTTTCAAAACCTCGTAAGTGCCATACAAATGACATTCGCATGCAAAATATAATGGTTTTTATATTTCAAGTTGGAAAAGTTGAAAGTCTCAACCACAAAATTTTTTTGCATTTGAGATTAAAAAAAACGGAAAGTTTCATACCAATTGAAGCATTTTTGGTAAAGTAAAAAGTTTTTTTTTTTTAATAAATATAAAAATAAACTATAATTTACACATAGAAATTTGCAATTTGCTGTTTGCGCCACGTAAGCGAAAGATTTGTCTACAGTTAATTGTAAATAACAATTAAAAAAAAGTTTCTATACCCTTCAGAGACTTGCACAGTCATGTTTTGCAAAAAAAAAAAAAAATGTTTTAAAATCCGTATTAAAGAAGTCATTAAGTTTTTTTTTCGTTTTCTGAAAAGCGATTTCTTGGCGTGGTTTAAGAATAAACGCGACGATATCCTTAGTTTTTGATTTTTGTCCATTTGGTTACATTATGCGTCGTTGGCTACAATCGCCGACAAGTAGTCATTTATTTCAATTTATAAGAATCTTTTCAAACTTATAAAGATTATGTAGAATCATGTCCACAGAGTATGTAAAAAAAGCTTGTACATTTAAAGCTATATATTGAACTAGCTGTGCCCGCCAAGACGTAGCCTCCCTGGCAATATTTTGTTGGATTTTGCTTTGGAATTAATTGACACCTTATCTTAAGCCTCCTACTTTTATAGTGGTTCATCTATTTTCTTTATATACAGGTACCCATCCCGGCATAAAATTCCAAAATTTATATAAAACTCTAACTAAAGTTGTTGTAGAGTTCGGAAAATAGTTTTTAAAATATCCCGTTGCCAAAATAAAATGTGCTATCAGGGTGATAGTACTTTTAAATAGGTCAAATGGCGTATTATCACTAATTTTTCTTTATCTTAAAAATAAGATTTTGTTATGGAAAAAAGGTGTTTTCTGTATTTGAACCAAGATACCAAAGTAACTTCTCACAAAATTTTTTTAAAACTTATTCAGTAGTTTTTTGGTGATACGAACATAGCTAGACAAAAATTCTAAAAATTGCTGTGTTGTATTCCGTTGCGATTAACATCTGCACCAGAAACAAAATTTTCAAAAAATATTTCATGTTCAGAAATGGAGGTATGGAACCCTACGATCCTAAGTCGGACTCGCACTAGACTAGTTTATTGTCATTTGCGAAAACTTTTCATAAAACGAGGTAAATTTTTGGCAGTTATTATTATCTTCTAATATCAGAAGTTAGGTTATCGATGCCATTGATAACTATTACTATCGATGATTATAACTATTTATCACTAACTATTGTAACAGATAGCTATTTTTATAAATAGCACTTTGCAACGATGACAATAACTTTCGATAATGATTTTATTTTTCATACCTGTTATGGACAACTATTAAAATGTAGGCGTACGGTAGTGAACTAGGCCGAGTACAAGCGCACGCAGGGCATCGTGATCTCGGCGACATTTAGTTTCAGCAAGACGGATTTATTGAGACAACATTTCGTTGAGCACATAATTTCACGTTTTGGGACGGTCGAATGGCCACCAAGATCATGTGATATCACACCGTTAGACTTTTTCCTGTGGGGATATGTAAAGTTTAAAGTTTATGCGGAAAACCCACTTCGATTCAGACCTTGGAGGAAAACATCACGCGTGTCATTCGCCAGTTACCAGTCGAAATGCTCGAACGAGTCATCAAAAATTGGACTCAACGGATGGAACATTTGCGACGTAGCAACGGCCAACATTTGATAGACATAATCTTAATAGAAAAATATATGCCAAAGAATGCTCTTTCAAATGATTCTCCACTAAATTTGAATTTTCTGTTTTTTTTTTCTTTAAAAAAGTAGGGGACCTCGAAATGGGTCTCCCCTTATATGTATTATTTTCGGTCTATTTATAAGAAAATGTTGCTTTTAAAAGTTTTTTTCCAAACTTAAAAAAGAACTAATATCTAGACATATAATCAAATAGTAACTCATTTCTTGTCTGTCTGTCTTTTGTGTCTTTGTGTTCGCATCACATAAAACCTACCGAATGAGTTTTAACAAAATTTCCTCAGGAGGTACCCTAGTATCCTGACTCCAATATAGGATACTTATTTTCTGTAAAGATATCCTATTTCCTAGAGAAAGTGTAGAAAAATCAGTGATAGTGCGCTGATTCTTTTACCGATTTAAAGGATTTACTTTAAGGCATTTTTCTTTTTTCTTGAAAGCAGTATATTTTAAGCAGTGTTGCGCAACAGATGGTGCTGTTTTAAAATAATGAGTAACTCATTTCCTGTTTGTCTTTTACAGAGCTTTAGAATAATTTTTAGAATTTTATATAAATTTTAGAATTCTATGCAGGGCTGGGTACCTTTATATAAAGTAAACACGTAATAGTCTTTAAATTGTGTATGGATTACTTTCAAAGCAAAATCGAACAAAAAATTTTTAGGATGTTCACAACGTGTGTGAGCACCGCTAGTGTTAATTAAACTGGAAAATATTCGAACGTGTTATGACATGCAATTTTTTCTATATTATTTTAAACTCATCAAAAGTGCAAGAAGTAGAAGCAAAGAACCTTTAAAAAATGGCAGCCTAGTAAAATAAAGAAAAGAAAAGAAAAAAGTTAAAGAAAAAAAAAACTTACAATTAACCATTTAGAAAATCGTTTATATTTATGCAAAAGGCCAGATGTTGACGATGACAAGGAAGCATTCGTCGAGGAAGGTGTACAATTGCTGGCATTCAATGGTTTCTTTGTAGGGGTTGAGGTTGGTATACTGATGTACACAGTCGAGGCAGAGCCGGCAAGCCTTAAGGACATTTTAAATAGTTTATCTAAGCCAGTCTTGTACAATAATAAAATATAATTAACAGATAAATGGAACATAGAGAAAGGAAAGGGTTTAGGATGGTTTCGAAAATAAAAACAGAAACTATTGGAAATAAATTAGAAAGAAGAAGGGGCTAAGATTTGTAAGAGGTGTTTTCTGTGCAAACAGCTAAAGTGCCTAGGAGTGTAGCTAATTTTGTTGGTAGTTTAAATAATATTATTTAACAATTAAAGCTGGATGTTTTTTTTTTGTTTTTAGATTTTTATTTTCTTAAATTTGAAATAGTTTTTAGAAGATTTTCTTTAGTTAAGCAGCAAACATTTACTAACATTTATTTTGATTTTATTGTTATATTTTATACTATTTTGTGTAAGTAATGTTAAACGTTTTTGTTAAATGATTTTTAGTTTAATGACTCCCAGTATATTGATGTTAAGCTGTTTAATATTTAAATTTAAATATTTTCCAGTTTTTTTTTTAATTTGATAAATTTTACCTGAAGCTCAATATATATTTTTTTATTATAATTTTATATTTTTTTAATTGTTTTTTCAATGTTTTTTTTTCTTTATTGTTATATACAGCCTGCTAGTTTGATTTTATTTTATATTATAGATTTTTACTTTTATATTTTTACTATTTTTAAATTTTAAAAAGTTTAGTTCATTATTTTGTTTAAAGGACGTTATTTATTAACACAATTAATTGACTTCAGCTTTTAACTTAAAGTGTTTTTTTTTATGCAAAAGATTTTATTTTATTTCAAATTACACTTCAAAGGTTAATCAAACAAGGACTTTTAGAATTTTCGCAGAATCCTTATAAATTTATTTGACTGTAATGACTAAAGCATTTAGGGCTGATATAATGATGATAATGTTGATGATATCTTTTTCCTAACTTCCACTTATTCCCAGTTTTTTTTTTCTATTAATAAATATAACAAACATTAATTTAAACATCAACACTCCTGCTAAAGAATGGTGTAGCAAAAAAGTTTCAAGTTTCTTCTTTTAAAAAACGATTTTCAGAGCAGCTTAAAAAACTGAGAATAGAAATAAGATCTCCAAACTATTGCTTCCTTAGATGGCTGGGTAATGCACTAGTCTAGGTTGCTAGTTCGATGCCCCCATCAAAGACTTTTTTTCTGCAGAAAAGCCATTAGCCTTCACAGCTAGTGTTTTCACGAAAAAAGAGTATCAGATAAATTTTACTGAATTCATTTTGATTAGAAAATTATTTGTGTAGACTCACGAGCCAAAATTCAAAATCCTTAAATCAATTAAAGAATTGTATGCTTCTGATAACAAGAGTGCAGTTTCGATCATGTGGCGCCCTGAAGATAACGTGACTAGTCCATACACGCATGTAAATTATATTCCATAAGGGACTAGGACTAGTCAAAAGGTAACCCAGGTGTATAGAGAAAATATGATCCATTTAACATTACGAGGTCCTAGGGCTGGACCATATAACCCTGCTTTGTATTACATGGGAGTAGTTTCAAAACTACTCTAAGTCACTACACGACGGAACACACTGCACGAACTGTACAGCTCTTGGCAACACTTTATGCAATCGTTAAAACGCGAAAACTTGTCGTTTAACAACAAAATCTTGTTGGAAAATAACATGCTCCATGACTGCATTACATAGGACCATGTTGTAGTTAGTCCACTTCAGTTACAATATACCACGTAGCCCAATATTATCTGCAAGGGCTAGTCCAAATCAACGCTTAAACTCCTTTAAGCAGAATTTGATTTCGTATGTGAATTGAAACTTTGTATTATTGAAGAAAAGCAATAAAAAATGAGGCTGTTCTACAAATCGCTAAATATTTTTTTAATATTTCATTTCAAGCGTGTAAGATGATCTTACAAGTGAAGCTAAAATCTAACTCGGGGTTGTAAATTAATAAATTACAAATAAAACTTTCACAGAAAACATTTTTTTCACCAACGAAGGGTTTTAATTAGTTTTAGATTAAAGTTTAATTAACTTTTTAATTGATTCAAATATATATTTGTTTAAAACAGACAAAAACAAATTTTCTAACTAAATAATTAATTATATGAATTTTATTTGAACTATTTTTGAATTAATAAATTAATTATTTAGGCTTATGTTCTTAATTATAAAGAGATAAAGAAAAATTAGATACCAGCAAAGCAGAATGCATTTTCTAGACAGCTACGTCCGTCATCAGTACTCTTTGTATCAATCTACCCGGTAGCTTCAGTTGTTATTCATTTTCTATTTAAACAAACTTATCAAAGAAATAGAATCTGAGAAATTTTTAATTTTACATTCTATTTCATAGAAGATAGAGCTTTTTGAAATTGTTTTACACTTGTAAACTCTATTTATTTCTCATATTATACTACGAAGCAAACATTTTTCTTTTTATTTTAATTCTCTTTATATATTTTCTTTTATTTGAAAATGGTATATAATTGTTGTTAATTGCTAACCAAAGGATAGCTAATAGCAAGACAGATATATACCATTTTCAAATAAAAGAAAATATATAAAGAGAATTAAAATAAAAAGAAAAATGTGAAAAACGTGAATCCAAAAAAAGAAGAATCACCTTAACCTTTCTTGGTGCACGTTCATTCAAAACAAAAAAACTGCTTTGATTGTGACTGCTTTGGTGTCTGGTGTGTTAATAAATGGCATAAAAACTTGTTTGGGTCGTGCCTGAGCGAGTGTGTGTCATTGTGTTTGTCACCCACAGCACGGATAGCTATTAGTGAAGATACCTACAGCCCCAGTCACCTTACACACTTTCGTTAATCGATCGTCTAATAATATTTCATGGAATTTAATGACTATTTCTGCCATAGCGGGCAGAATGTTTGGCCTTAGTTGCGCTCGTATGACTGGAACTGAATTTAGTGAATCACTTTTTAAGCACTGAAATTGTTAGTGTTGATTTGGATGATGTTTTTTTTTGCATAAAAAATAATCTTCAATAAGCTCAAGAATTTCACTTTTTTCGATTTTCATTCAAATAAACGAGGTTATCTGCTTTGAATAGCTATCAAACACAAACTAATTGACGCAGTGTTCAAGTAGTACATAAAAGTTAACGAGGCAGTGTTAAATACTGTGTGGGAAATACATAACCTAAGGAATTTTTAGACTACCCTTGTATAAACCTATGGAATTTTTAAACTACCCTCGTACAAACCTATGGAATTTTTAAACTGCCCTCACATAAACCATGTAATTTTAAACTACCCTCGTATAAACCCATATAAATTTTTTAACTACCCTCGTATATAGATAATGAAGTGTTTAGGTGTTTGCAAAAATTTTAATTTCTCTCAAATACAATGAGCTTCTACCCTCGCATAAACCATGTAATTATAAACTACCCTCGCATAAAAAATGTAATTTTAAACTACCCTCGCATAAACCATGTAATTCTAAACTACCCTCGCATAAAGCCATGGAAATGTTTAAACTACCCTCGTGTATAGATAATGAAGTGTTTAGGTGTTTGCAAAAATTTTAATTTCACTCAAAGACAATGAGCTTCAGTCCACACATCGCTATTGCAAGGATTTTGAAGCATTTTATTTTATCAAAAAAAAAATTGATTTCTAAATGCAAAAAGCTAACAAAGACTATGGTAAGAAAAACCTCGGGTACCGAACTTGTAACCCTTTTACTAAATTTTACAAATTCTAAGAGGAATACACCAATATTTTTAGAGTTAAAAATATTGAGCTTTTAAAGGCGAAATCAAAATTAGTGATAAAAATTGGTTTTCGTTTGCAAGATCTGCTTTAAAGTGCCTTGTTTGATTAACCTGTTGGGTAAAGCGAAGTGCTGTTATCATTTTTATTATATTGATTTTTTTTAAATATAATTTGTTGTTGTCTCCACAATTACCTTTTAAAGGTTGTATATTTATAGTTTTTATTTTAAATATTATTATAATTATAATTATTAAAATTATTATTATTATTACAATTGTTATTATTATTCTTATTATAATGTTGTCTTATTATTATGTATAATAATTATGAAGTTATTATTATTAAATTTATTATTATTATTATAATTATAATTATTATTATTTTTTTTATAATTTTTTCTATTATTATTATAATTTGTTCCTATTATTATAATTATAATATTTATTACTATTTTTATAATATTTTTTTCTATTATTATTATTATTATTATTATTATTATTATTATTATTATTATTATTATTATTATTATTATTATTATTATTATTATTATTATTATTATTATTATTATTACTCTCACTATTATAATAATAAAAATTATTTACTTAATAATTTATTTTTTAGTAATTTATTTTCAACATTATTAATTTATTATATTTAATTTATTTTAAAATATTATTTTAAAATATTTTAAAATATTTTATATTTTCTAAACTATTTTAAACTACATATAAATTTGTTCTAGTTCATTATAACAATGATTTAGATTGGTCACTTAGTTGTCTATGAATTAAAGCCTGTTTACCAAAATGCATTAAAATTTCCTTTCGAAAATATCAATGACTTTTTCAAAAATGTATTTACAAATTTTATGTTTAAAATTAAATTAATATCACTAGCATTTTAAAATCTTTTTTTTACACAGCTTAGCATTAGTTGAAGTGGTCCATTTGTAGGAATTGCCATAGTATTTAATACCAGTCAATTGTTTATAAATTAGTTAAAATTGCAGTACCGTAGAATTAAATTTTTTTCTATCAATAAAAATATTATATTTTATATCTTATTATTTTATATTATATTATATAAATTATATTTTATTATCTTTGTGTTTAGTTAAAATGAAAACCAAAAAATTACTGCGTCTCCATGATTGGTCCTTCCGTAGGTTATTTGTTGATAAAGAAAAATTTTATCTTATTTTTATTTTGTATGATCCTTTAAGTTGCTTAAGACTTTTAGTTAAATTTGTTATAAATTAAAGCTGTTTTGTTGGTCCTGAAAAAGAAACATATAAAAATATAATATTTTGTTTTTCGTTAGCGAAAAAACAACTCAACATACCTTTGGCTCAAGTTAGTATAAACAAAATTTAAATTTCTATTAAGCGTAGAATGACTGGTGTGTCCTTATCCAATTAAATGCGTGTTATTAAAATTTTTTTAAGTACTTTTTAAAATGTACTTTTTTAAAAGGGGTACTTTTTGAAAGGTGTTTTTAAGTTAGTTTTTCTAAAAGGTAATTATTGAAAATATTTTTTTAAAGGAACTATGTTTTAAAGCTTTTATTTTCAAAGGTACTTTTTTAAAAGGTGCTTTTTTAAAAGGTTTATTTTAAAAGATATTTTCTTAAAGATATTTTTTAAAAGGTACTTTATTAAAATATACTTTTTTAAAATGTGCTTTTTTAAAGGCTTTATTTTAAAAGCTACATTTTTAAAAGCTCCTTTTTTTTAAAATGTACTTTTTTAAAAGGCACTTTTTTAAATGGTACTTATTTTAAAGAAACTTTTTAAAGGCCCTTTTTTAAATGGTACTTATTTCAAAGGTACTTTTTTAAAGGGTACTTATTTAAAATGTACTTTCTTGAAAGATACTCTAATAAAGGTACTTTCTTAAAAGGTAATTTTATAAAGGTACTTATTATTTTTTAGAGGTACATGCTATGTTTTGAAATATACTATTTATTCAAAATAATCTTCTAAAACGAGCTCTTTTCATAGGCTTTTATAAAGCTTCAATTCTTAAAAACAATATATTAAAAGGTACTTTTTAATGTGGATTTTTTGTAGATTTTGTTAATGATAAAAACTTAAACTGAAGATTGTAGTGTAATTTCTGGACAATGAGCAATGCTATGTAAAGAAGTACTATCAAACTTGGCAACAAATGTGCAATCTTTTTAAGAAAATAAACGAAAACTACTTTGCTAACGAAGTTCAATGTTGGTACTAAAAAGTACTATTTTAAGCATAAAGTGTACTTCATTAAGATATTCATTTGTATTAATACATTTTCTAAAATATACTTTTTTAAAAGGTGCCTTTTACAAATTACACTTTTAAAGGGATTTTTTTTTTAAATGAGGAAAGAATGAAGGATTTTTTTAAATGTTTTTTTACCTTAATGAAAGCTACTTTTAAAAGCTACTTTTGAAAACGTAATTTTTTAAAAAATAATTTTTAATCAATTTAATACATTTTTTAATTTACATATTTTATAAATGTTTCCTTCTAAGTTATTTTTTTAAAAACAATAGTTTTTTAAAGGTACTTTTTTTAGAAGGTAATTTTTTTAAAAGGTACTTTTTAGAATATACTTTTTTTAATAGGCACTTTCTAAAATGTACTTTTTTTAAGATATTCTTTAAAAGTAAAGTAACTTTTTTCAAAATGAATATTGTTTTAGAAGTTAACTTTTAAGCAAAAATTTTCTTAGAAATTGGTACTTTTTTAAAATGGCATTTTAAAGATACTTTTTTTTA